>JASAMV010005895.1:0-67956 GCA_030248065.1 Rhynchonema sp. JSB1_4
GAAAAGAAAGAGAAAATAACTCCTTGTCAAACCCTGATTCAATTTGAAAAAATCGCCAGAAACCCTCCTTGCCGATGTAGGAAAAATATGGGGATGGATTCTCATATAGTCATTGTGCGACCAATACAAGAAAGAAAAATGCCCCAAGAGGCATAAA
The DNA here is from genome assembly GCA_030248065.1 of Rhynchonema sp. JSB1_4. Classification (NCBI taxonomy): domain Eukaryota; kingdom Metazoa; phylum Nematoda; class Chromadorea; order Monhysterida; family Xyalidae; genus Rhynchonema; species Rhynchonema sp. JSB1_4. Next base: position 158 of record JASAMV010005895.1, read on the forward strand.
AGAAATATGGTTCCCTGGCTGACTGACATAAAAGAACGATACTAGCTTGCATCACTTTGTTGATGTTTCATGAAGCTCAGGAATAAACGTAAGTGTGTTCCGAGCTGTTTGATGCTGACCAGCAGCTATATTGAACCATATTCCTGGCGCGTGCTGTTTTGTCACCAGAGACACAGAGCATGAGCACTGATTGGAAACCGTGTCTGATATTGAAAAAACCCAATATTCTCTTTACTCCTCTCCATGTTGAATTATCGTGCGCAACCGAAAAGACTACACAGTTACTGTCGTGATGTGGAAAAGAAGAAACAGCTGTCTTAGTATATAGGTTTAAACGAAAGTTAAACTGGGAACCCGAATAAACCGGTGATAGCATCGTTTATCGAATACGAAAACCCCATAAACAATTTTAACATTTCTGGTGACGCGACTTTTCCGACAAAATTTTACTTCAGGAAGCACTCTTTCTATGGAAAAAGTCATGGTAGTGGTCGGGAACCGGTCTCAAGCAGAAGTGCGAACTCGGAGACAGCACCATCGTGTTTACTGAATACGAAAACCCCATAAACGACTTTATCATTTCTGGTAAACCAACTTTTCGACTAAATTTTACTTCGGGATGCACTCTTTCCATACAAAAAGTCATTGTCATGGCCCGAGACCGGTCTCAGAAGTGGAATTACAAGATCGGCGATAGCACCATCGTGTTCCTCGTGCACGAAACCCCCATAAACGACTTTAACATTTCTGGTAACCTAACTTTTCGACTAAACTTTACTTCGGGAAGCACTCTTTCCACGCAAAAGGTCGTGGTCATGGTCTGGGACCGGTCTCGGCCATGGAGTTACGACGTCGACAATAGCACCATCGTGTATCCTGAGTGCGAAAACCCCGTAAACAACTTTAACACTCTTGGTAACCCAACTTTTCGATGAAATTTTACTTCGGGAAGCACGCTTTCAATACAAAAAATCGTGGTCATAGTCTGGACCGGCCTCAGACGAGAAGCTATGAAGTCGACAATAGCACCATCGTGCTTCTAGGGTACGAAAACCCCATATGCAATATTAACATTTTTGGTGTCCGGTAACGTGGGGCCCTGGCCGTTATTGGCAGAAAAAAAGGGAAAGAACGTTTTTTTCAAAAATGTCAGCTGTATCTTACCCCCGCAATCGCGCGTGCGGGGGCGCAAGGGACGAAATTTTGTATGGAGCGCGGCGGCTGGGCTATACAGGTTGTGTAAAATTTGGGCTTCTAAAGTCAAGTTTTGTCCAAGTTGTGCGACGTCGAAAATTTCCGCGAAAAATTTCGAAAATTCATGGTTTTTAGGCCTGTCACGAAGCTAGCCATTACTTTCAAAATTTAAAAACCTTATTTTCTGATACTTTCGACAATGCTCTATTTCTGCATCGTATTTTTATTTCTGCAGCTCAAAAGCTCAAAGCGCGGCCTCAAAATTTATGGACAAACTTGTGTTCTCGAAAAATATGGCCGATTTTTGGAACGTTTCGCAACCTCAATGAGTGAAGCAATGGTTTGAACGACTGAAGTTGTGATGCATACAGTATACCAAGAAATAACGAATTTCCAGGAGCTTAAAATTTGTGCGGGACATAGGCTGTCAGGAAGCTTTCCAACTGTGTATAACAATATGTCCTGCTACTCTTCCAACGTATAGGCTGTCAGGAAGCTTTCCAACTGTGTATAACAATATGTCCTGCTACTCTTCCAACGTATAGGCTGTCAGGAAGCTTTCCAACTGTGTAAAACAATATGCCCTGCAACCCTTCCAACGTGTGTGGGTAAAGTAGACAGCTCAACCCGTGATCAAAATACGAGTAAAACAGTGCACAAGATGAACGCAAACAATTAGCCAAAGTGGTATCCGCCCGCACGATGATATACAGTATGTACACCGTGACTGTTACGCACTCGTATGTGCTGACCTCCCGAAATTATTGCGCTCGAATCATTTGTAAATTGCGCAGTTCCGGCTAGGGTTATGCCCTACAAAAAAACAAGAGAAATCCGTTCATGCACTTAATGTTGCACATTACTGTACCTGCATGGTTCACGGGAACGAACTTCGTTGGTGTTGGTCACATGACTTTCCCATCTGCAATTCGATTATAAATCACGAGCTCCGCAAAACAAATGCATTTTCTTTCTGATGAGAAGACTGTGGAAGAGCAAATCCCACGACCATATGCGAAGTATTTAATATCAGAATTTCTGTCAGGGAAGGGAACCCGGTGTTAGGATGTGCTCAATAAAGGCGCAACCGGGTTCTCATGACTTTTGCTTCCCTTGTGGTCGGCCGGCGCTGCAAAATTGAATCTTCAGCCAGATTTAGTTAGAGGCAAAGACACGAGAGTGATCTCTGGACACAACAACTTGAACACCCAATATACCCAAACATATACAAGGAAGAAAAACTCTATTTTCTTGCTGGCGAATGCTTTTTCAGCCCGTCTCACAAGCGCGGCCTCCCGTTGCATTTCCCATAATCAAAATGAACATCCTGCTAAAGCGAACACATCCTGTGTATGATATTTATGCTTTATACTCTGAACAGCTGAAACTGAAAAAACTAAAGTCGACTGGTTTCTGTCTTGGTATATTTCGTCATGTTTGATATCATTTGTGTAGATTTCTTTACGCGTCACTACTTTATCCATTTACAACTTTTCGTTAAGAAGCATTGCGCAAAAGGTGTCAAATTTTTGGTTGGTTTCCACGCAAGCGCATATAGCAAACAATAAGCAAAGCTGCTCAGATGCGATCACACAAACGTAAGGTCGGGTTCATAATGGCACCGCGGCTCCTATTTGCACGCACAACATGTGGTACTTCCGTGTTTCCGGCGGCTAGCGTGACCTCTCTTGAACACAGACAGTGCCTTTTTTACAGTCACGTTCTTGCGATACGTTGTGTTAAAAGCCTCATGTCTTCTGGTATAAACTATTTTTCTGCATTTGATCAAAAATTCTTTATTTGCAGAAATACATAATTGGAAAGCTCAACATCCCCGAACAGGATTCGAACCTGCGGAATGTTCTTTGGGATGGCGTCCGTGCACCCGAGCAAGCGCAAACGATTGAGCTACCGACGCGTCAAGCTCACACATTCAATGTCTGTCGACTGTGAGTCGTTTGATTATTCTAGTCTTAGGGCTGATTCAAAACGTAATTATTGTCACTTTTGTAAATGTAAAATGTAACTTTTGTAATTATTTCTTCGTATAGATGAGCGCTTGATGATTGTGTTGTTGAGATTCACTGAAGCTAGAAGAGTCGATTCAAGTTTCGAGCTGATGACATCATATAGCATGATCGGACACTTGCAATAAAACGGCATTAAGCACGCTATCCCAAGTTCCTTTCTCATCCGCAGTTTTATTGCCGAAAGAAGGACCATAATAGGATGTAAACAGCAATATTGCCTGCATAAACGGCATCTGCTTAGCATATAGTGAAGAAAACAACTTGCGGATTAGGCTATGCATATATTCGACAAAGTGTGCATGATGTACAGCAGCAACAGATTTCGCGCCGTTACTTGTGTTCGGCCATATTATTGGAAATGGAAGGATTTGCACCTGATTACAGCATCATATACAATTTCTATCCACCAAGTCTTTGGCACAACTTGCCATAAATTTTGCACAATCATAAAAGAAAAATCTTTCTGGAATGCTACCGTAATAAAGAAATTACTGTGTTGCTCAAAACATGTCCCCATAAGCGATTGAAACAATCATAGTGTTTCTCAGCTCTTGGTGCCAAAGGGTGTTTTATTGATATTAATGCTGCCGCGGCTAAATAATCAACAGTGCATGGGTTGGCGGCACGGAGCACGGGGTTCAACTTTGACTTGTGATCAAAAGATTATTAACGTAATGCACCTGAATATTTGTGAGACTTCAGCCAGCTGGCCGTGGGTGTCCATGCACGACCAATGCACAACTGGCTGGCTGCTGCTTCACTGGGTGTGTAAAGATGTTTTATGCCAAGTCGAAGTCAAAGCCCATAGCCAAATCCACCCCCAACTTACCCGGACCCAAGGTGCCATCAGAGCGCATGCCGGCCAATTTTCATACCCTTCTGAACACCACTGTCTGTTTGTTACCGCTTCCGTCCAATAGACACCGAGTCATTTACCAGATCCGTTCGCGGCGTTGGTCGCGCACTTGATGACGTCATTCCCGGTCATGCTCACCGTTTATTGCACTATTTTTGTGGTGTCCCCTTCTGTTTGGAATGTTATTTCCACGTTGCTAATTTATCACCAAATTCAACTCTGATAGTTGTCTGGTATGTTCAGTTGCCTGACTGCAGGAATTCCGAGTGAACGTGCATCGTCGCCGACATGGCCCGGTTGTGAACTTGTTCAATCGCGACGTGGCTACTATTCTGACTACATATTCTTCTTAAGTAGGATACTGCTAGTACTTAACCACTGCGCATATATTGCGAAATATGTAATAGACATTCCAATCGCACATTCAAGAAAACATTGCCAGCGCAAGTGCTCAAGCGCATCCACGTGGCCGCTGCTGTCAATTTGGCAACGACAAAGATAACGATACAGACATAAGACAAGCCACAATTTGTTAATACATGACGAACGAAGCCTCCGAATCAATCATCAACCGTGATTTCGTCACGCGCGAGCCCCTGTTGTTCAACCAGAACCGTTTCAACTGGGCGTTAGCCGGCAAAAACCGTACCTCATCGTCAAATAATGAAGATGGCGCTCAAAATACGACAACCAACAACCCAACATCTGCACACGCTGCCACCGGATTTAACACCATTTGGAGTCTGGGCGCCTGCTGCAGCGATCTGTGTTCCCCGGCACTGTTTATGAGTCGGCGTACGTCAGCCAGTTTAAGCAGGAAACGATCGTCGATCGACAGTTACTACAGTTATTCGGCCGAAAACCTCGAAACATCAGCGGCAGAACTGACGGTCGATCGGGATTATTTGTCAGTGAGTGCAGCTGAGAGTGGACCCACTTCGCCAACCGCATGGGATAACATGGGTAAGAAGGGGATCATGAATAAAAGGCACCGGACTAAGATGAACAGGAATTAAAAATGGCCAAGGGTACGGAACTGGATCCTGTTTGCCAGTGCACGTTTGCACCTACAAACACAGCTGGGATCTTAAAAACTGCCGTCATGCTTGAATGAAATTTTTTCTTGGCTTGGATTTTGCACTTTAAGACCGGTATATACTTCTAGCTAATAAAAAACGGGCCACAATTCCATGAGGTACCAAACTCGGTTTTTTGCCTTACCTGTTCATGCCAAAGACAAACAAAGCCTGCACCAACCAGTATGTATGTAGGTTAGCGTTATCACTTGAGGGACACGAGGCTGATGCCGAAATGCACGCACGGCACACAACGGTTCAGGTTCAACTTCATAAGCGTTTTCTTTCAGTTTTTCTGTCGATTCACGCACCTACACTGTCTTGCACGTTACCGAGCGTTTTTTTCTTCAACCCGAACTTCCCGAATTTTTATTTGCAGTTACAGTACATCATCTTGATTTTTGTAGACTTCGTTTAGTGGAATCACAGTTTCGCGCAAGTCGGATGCAAAACCAAAACTTTATTACTCCTTCCAGCGGGTAGACTTGGCCTCGCTCTCAGCGCGCTTTTAAACACAATTGTATTTGACTTCTTGTTTATTTCGTCAGAAATTCCCGGCACTTGAGAACATATTCAAATGCTCCTTTATTTACTCTGCGGCATTAGTTTTCTCCCGGTTGTCGTTTTTCCCTCTTTGTTTACTTGTATGGTTTCATTTTACCGCACTTGCCTTTTTAAAAAAACAAAATATTGTGTTTTTCCAACTGCATTTGCCACGAAAGTATTTTGAAATATTCGTTACTCAGTTTCTGTTATTGATCTTCCTTTGGGACCCAAGCCGTTTTGTTCGTCTCCGGCCAAAAGCAAGGGTCGCCCACCTGGTCATTGGGCTCTTTACGTGTAATTTGAAAAGTATCAAGGCAAAATCAATGATCATACGAATGCTGAATAATCGAGCAATTTGTAAGAACGCGCAAAAAATGTGATACAAATGATTACCTTTAGCTGTTGGTGCTACTGACGTACGCATAATACATGTCATTCCTTGCGCCAGTCTGGCAAGCGACTGGTCTGATTTTTCAATTGATAGTCAGGTTTCTTGTATATTTGGGTGCGGACAGTGTTTTCTCGCAGGTTCCTCGTACTCTCTGCCCAATATTTTCAGCAGAAACATCAGAAAAATGTACTTTGTATGTTCTTGGAAGTTTTTAGTACTGATAAGTATTGATCATATACACCGCTAAACCCGTGCTTACAAACAAACCTTTGCATTATTTGGTTCGCTTTCTTTGCGATAATGTTTCCCACAAATCCGAAAGCCACCATGAATAAAACCTACCGCTACAATTCGAAGACAGTTAGCTTCGAGCAATACAAGTCCACGACCATTTTGGGTTAGTCGATTTATGTTTTTGGCCCGCATTTCCAATATGATATTTTTCAAACCACATGACGGTGTTATGTAACGCGTGGAGAATTGCTGGTTTACTAGATAAGAAACCAAAAGGTATATTGATCCGATTGTGTCTGTTTTTCTGCTCTGCTCAAAAAATAGAAGTCGCCCACTTTTGCGAAAACCATCTTACCCCACGCACACACACACACAAATTTTGATGTTACAGAAAAGTTTCATAATAGTTGCGACTCACAAGTTGTGAGGACGATTCTCTTGTTTTATTGAACAGTTGTGATGCTCTGATTTTGCTTGGTTGTATATATTTTGTTTGCTGTGCACAGCAAAGTGATGTTTCACGCGAACAATACGATCTGCGTGGTACTTTCTGGAGGTGAAATAGCCGGAGATGTTCGCACCGATGATGCCTGGCAAGTCGTCCACAGAGCGGAACGACCAAAACTCGTGCTCACTGATGTCGTGTACATTAGATTTTCTTGTTCCAGAGTCCTCCTGATTTGACTGTACTCAGTGCCATTCACATTGGGTTACTTCTCTGTGTCGTGATCGGCAGGTCATTGGCGCGCCAACCTTAGAGTATTGGGTCCTAACTAATGGTGAAAACCGAGTCAATAGTTTGCAAGAACGAACCATTAGCTAGTGGATTTTCTGGGCGACGAGTATTAATGCTGCACAATTGGCCGCCGTTTATGATAAGTGCCGTTCACTGTGCACTTTGCCCCAGGTCATGCAAGGAAAGCAATGTGTTAATCGTGCTGTTCTCCTTCACCGTCCTGTTCAGTGTGTGTTGCATTGTGAGAAAAGGAGTGACCCTGCCTGTGACACACACCAACACGACCAAAGTGTGGAGCAGAGCAGCACGCTGCGAGGTCTGCAGGTGGTTAAAGTGTTTTAAGCGCTTAACTACATATTGTCACCATACTTGTTCTTCACACCCCCCACTTGGCCTTTCTGTTGCGCTTTTCAGTTTACCATTTTGAACGTTGGACTTTTGCTGTATGACTGGTTTACATTAAGATCGTTGACGACAAATTATTCATGAACTTGGCCCCATCTCGGTAATTTGTTCTTGTTCGTTTTTTACAACCAGCAAAATTTATTAAAATAGACGTCAGTCAGTTTTTACCTGACAGTTTTCCACAACGTGCATTGCTGGTGAACATTTTCTCATGGGCAGCTGAACTGCATATGTATGAGCGTGCGTCGGTGGAGGATAGGTTAAGATCAAGGTGTGAGTCGTATATTTGCACGCAATTAAATAAGCTGTTTTGTTGTCTTGTCGAGTTTTCAGAAAAAACGGACAAAAATTGATCGTTAATATCATGCGCGAGCTCGCTTGAAATTGTGCGTGGAAACCTCCAATTTTGTCGCATGTCCTTATGAGGCAACATTCACAATTTTATTCATTTTGCTGCAACACATCTCCATATCCAGATCAGTCAACCGATACCACTGTCAAATACACACAATCAACCAGCGGCGTGTGTGTTGTTTTTCTGATTGTGGTTCTGGCCGTATCTGAACATGTGCACACATTGACCTTTACAGATCAAGCAAGCCAAGCTGGTTCATGTGCATAATTGTGCCGGAACTGGAACTGAAATTCCAGGTGCTCCTTGTAAAAAATTAGCATCGTTCCCTTCTATGTTCTGATATCATATCGATGGCTTGGTTTTTTCATTTTCACTCTATTCCCTGTTTTTACCTGAACCACGCTGTGCGCGTGTGTGTGATAGATATCCCTTTTTTTGTTGTTGCAGGATTTTGCTGAGCTTTGCGGCCCGGTTATGTAACAAACAAAATATGGTAAGCCAGTGTTCACTCACATGGTGTGTGTGTGTGTATGCAGTGCAATGTTGTGCAATAGATTCCCTTTTTTAGTTTAGTCCAGAGATCACGTATACATAGTCAACATAGAGGAAATTGCATGAATCAGGTTCAAGTCAAAAGAATTTTGCCTTGGTATTCAGGCGATTCTTGTTGAACCCCGACCTTCTGGTGTGAAACTGAAATTGAAGCTGGCACACGCGACAGTTTTAATCGGTTTTGCACTTCAGACCCTTTAGACTATTCTGATTTCCCACCCTTGCGTGTTATGCGGAGAATATTCGCTTTCAGAAAGTGGTTGTTGTCGTTTGCTGTCAGAACGCCTTGCATATCTTTTAACCTTTGACGATTTTCATATGCAGTTTGATGATATTTTTCATCTTTGTTGACTTTGCAATTCTGACTTTGGTTAACATCCAACAACATGTAAGGGAATAATTTTTTTAGCACGAAACGCCCCAAATATAGAATTTTCCCTTGTTTAAAGTATAGACTATTACTCATCATTTTAGCGCCGAAAATAAAAATGACCTGGTACCATACGCCCACGCATCTGATGTTACACAATGTTACACGCTCATTCATTATTGCACCAAAATTACATACATATCTATCTACCAGTCTCGGAAATTCAATATTTTGCGGCATTTAGACATGCTGCATGCGTTTTTTGTGGTAAATAGTAAATAATCGTGTATTTTTTTTCAAAATTGCGGTAAAAATGTGAAAAAGTCAACAATAAGTACAGCCGCCATTCTGTTTTTATTCAAAAGATATGTACTGTACATACCTGGGTTGGGTATCCTGTGCACATGCGTGTTGTTGAGATTGAGCATTATTTTCCGCTTGAAAAGCATGAATATTAGTACAACCATGTGAACGTGTATTTGCCTGATGCGTGTTTTTATTCTTTTATGCTCGAGCAGCCTTTATTCGTGTTCTTTGCCACAGTTTGGTTTTTAACTTTTTGGTAGCAGGTACACATCTCTGAGGTAATCTGGGCATACTTTTGGTGGTCGTTTTTTGATAATCCTGTTAGAACGATACAATTCTTGCTTTTTTGTCTTTCGTATAATTCTTATGACTCTCACTTAGAAGATTATTATTTTGCGCGTTGAATTCAAAAATGTGAGTGCGCGCAGTGTGTGGTCTGGTTGGTATTCGGTTCTCAACCTTGAAACCTCAACGCAAATCCATGCAGTTTGGCTCGAAAGTAGCTTTGAGGTCAAAGTTTCTCTTATCATTTTATTCAATGCATTTATGACGTATGTAATAGTCAAAAGAAAGTCCAGTCTTCAGTTAATCTCAGAAGAGCGCTGCCCGATTTTCGTTTGAGCTGTAATATTGCAGAAAAACATTTCATCATAGAGGACATAAGATCGAACACAAATCAAATATTTTTAAAATCGTTACAGCCTTCCAAGCCAGCGCTCCGCCACAACGCAGTGTCAGTGAAACATCAACCGCGTACCACCCCCATCACAGTGAATTATCACGGCAACCAGCAGTGGACCTACCAGATTCGAAGTCTGACCTACCTGGTCAAGGGGTGACTATGATTGTTGGGCCACAACACCAGGGCCAGGTAGCGCCCGGGGACGATCACCACAGATTCCCGAGACTGCCAATACGCAAGAAGTCGTCGAATTGTTGGTTGAACTGCTCCAGACCATCTTCTTTTTGGCTTGTTTGGCTCCTCTTTGAGTTTTTTTGGATTCTGATTTTTTTTGTGCTGAAATCGATCTTCAACTGATGATCACCTGATGCACCTAGCGTTTGAGCGAGAGACACTCGACTCATGTACTTGGACCTGGAGTCGGAAACCAATGGATCTGAAATTTAAGGGACTCTGAATCTTGAAAACTGCTAGATGTTCGCATGCTGTCACCTTTGTTATAGTCTGTTGATTATATTTCGACATAGTGTATAAGCCCCATTCAGCGATGTTTGGAGCGGGCTGGGTCGACGCCATTCTAAATGAATGTTTCAAGCATTGCTAACTCAGGCAAAAGACCGATTGAACATTGCTTGCCGCGTGGCGCAAAAACACGTGGCCTGTCATCGCACAACACCAACAATGTTCAATGGCTCTGCGAATGAGTTGGCAATGCCTGAAACATTCATTTAGAATGGCGTCGACCCAGACCGCTCCAAACATCGCTGAATGGGGCTTATACACTATGTCGAAATATAATCAACAGACTATACCATGCCCATTCGTCATAATAAATTGTGATTGAGCAAAGACGTAAACAGCAATATCATAATTTCATCCATGGATGTCCTGTATCAAGTTAGAATGTTCCACAGGTATTGGTCGCACAATGACTTTATATGAATTGGTCAACTTTTTTTCCTGAATCGTGAAGCAGGAAAGTGACGGGGCAATGACGTTGCATTGAGCGATCGCACACAAAACATGCAACCAAGGGAATGTTTCAGACCCGCAGCAACGTGGGAGCACCGGTAGATTATTTTCATCTAAAATGTTTTGTGAGAATCACAAATAGCACAGTGGTTAAGCGTGACTGAACGCAAAAATCAGGTTTGATTTTGATGAATTCTTATATGGTCATTGTGCGACCAATACAAATCGAGCCCTACTGGTTGTGGCTTGGATCAGGGGTCCGCATTTTTCATGATCTATCTGCCTGTACCAAACAGCCCATCTCCTCCAATTGCAGTGTCAAGCAAATCGTCAAGCGAGCCGCCGACCCGACCCCGTCTGGTGCAACGTTGCGTCGTTGTGGCCAGACAAGCTGACGGATTTGGACTGACACTCACCGGCGACCAACCTGTGTCCGTGAAAACGGTGAAAATTGGTGGGTTCGACTTTTTTGAATTTTTCAAGTTTGGCGGTGTGTGCCTAGATGGGCCACCTTTCTGAAATTCGACAATTAGTACGGGCAACATATTAGCAGCAGTTAGGTAGGTAAGTAACAATTTTTACACTAGTCAAAATTAAGGCTTCTCGTAAATTGCCTCCAAACACAAAACTAGGTACAGTAAACGTTCTGAGTTGCCGTAAGGCGTGTGCCTTGAAACTTGATACCGTTCAGTCTACCACCTTCCAGGCATAATCGCTTGGCACTGATAAGCAGGGTGTACACATCTTTCTACCAATTCAGATGGTGCGGCTTATCGTGCTGGTGTGCGGGAGGGCGATCAGATTCTGAATGTAAACGGACTGGAAGTGTCGAACATGAGTCATATGGATGTGGTTCACATGATTTCGTGTTAGTATGGGATTTTATCTTCAGCAATACTCACATTCATTTTCCCTTCCGTTACATTTCCACACCTCCTTGTCTGTAGCCGGTCAAACGGTGGTGCTGAAAATCCTCGGTCCACCGTTCAACCCGACCGAGACCAGCATCGAACCGGGCAGCGGACTGGACACAACAGCCAATACACACGCAGCGCACAGGCATTACACGGTTGGTGGTGATGTTTCATGACACTGTCTGTATTCACACAACTCGTTTCCCGATTACGTGAGTACTGTGGTCGAAATTATAGCGGAGTCGGTAGTTCCGCTCGGGGACCGGATTACGACCACGAGGGGTGTTCTTATCTTTTGTTATCCACGCACTTCTGTTATCAAGCGCTGGTGCACTCTGTGACGATCACTCGGAGCACCACCTTGTTTTTGTGAACTAGTCAAAATGCGGACAACACTGCCGGGCAGTGCGCAGTTTGGATATGAGATCTAAACTTCAAAATTGTCCCCTGCTTGTTGTTTGCAGAGTCGAAGCAAGCCGAACACACCGCCTGTGACGTCACCGCAACCTTATGAATTCAGTGATACATTATCGACCGGCCGGCAAAGCGCGGCGCTTACGAATCCGAAAAAAGCGTTCAGGTATTGAATCGGAACATTTATAAATTCCCGTTGAATTTCCACTGCGCCGCAGTGTCTAGCTGGCGTTGGCGTTTTGTGGTAAACAACACCATATTTTTTGGGTCACTAGTACAGCAATACGGTACATTTTTGTACTGATAATGTCCTGGTTCACCTTCCGCCTGTGGATAAAAGACAAGAAGCGCAAACAAAACGCAACAAAGAATACGCTCAGTTTTTAGTTTCGACGTCAACTCCCCGCCGTCCACCCGTAGCGACCCAGCCAAGTATCGCCAGTCATCGTTAGCGCATCGGCCCCTGTCTGTGCCTGGCTGCACGTTGAGCCAAACAACAGCACCAAATGCTGTCAAATACACCCCAAAACAACCGCTAATCACCTCGCCGAGACCTGTGACGGTTAGTTTAGGGAGTCCTTTTTGAGCCCTAAATTTAGGTCTGATTAATTCGGATTAAGAAACGTTCCTGACGGGACTCGTTCCTGGCTGCTTCTGGTTTATTTTCACCTCCACTCCCCAGCTCTTATAAGGGCCCCTTTTCATCCCCCAATAAACCACCCCCCTTCATCCCCCCCCTCCCCCATAACTTCCCTACACCGTATCCCCACCCCCACACAGGTGATGTAGTTGGTCCGAGCAAGAAAGCTAGCTAGCTGGAGGGGTCCGCCACAAGAAAGCTAGCTACCTAGCCTGTACAACAATTAAAAATTATCAAAATAAAAAAAAAAAAATATAAACTATACAAAACTAATATTCAATAGTCATCAAGAAAAAAAAAATACTTTCAGTCACAAAAAAAATAATCAACAAAACACAAACAATAGCAATCTAATAAAAAACAAATATATCTCAAAACAAACCCTCACACTACCACTCCACAATAAAATCATACACAAAACAAACAACAACACACCAAAATCAACACAAAAAAACAAAACACTACAAAAGGATATGGTTTCTTGGTGTAACTTCGCTACTGTGAAGAATAAAAATCAGCGTGTACATACACCTATATGCGTGGGCAGGAACATACAGTAAATGCAGATGTGCGATGTTTAGTTTTTTCGCTGATGATTTTATAGCAAAACGCACACATTTTTATTATTCCACTGCACGTGTTGACTGACTGCAGCGCGCCCGGTGATGATCACTAAACGCCTCCAACGTGCATTGACTTTATTTGCACTTTTTTCGGGTATAAAAAGTTAGACATGTCATATTTCGCAATTGATGGACCCAAGAACTAAGGAAATAACGATATTGCGATGTCTTAAAAAAAAATTGTTCTCTGCTCAGGTTTATTGCAAATTCGTTGAACTGAGGCGTGCTAAGCAGCAGCAGATTTGCGCATTTTACAACAAGACGGTTCTATGTTATCTGGTGCACTTGTTTCCGGGTCATTTGGCCTTTACCGTTTTTACAAATGTTGAGAAAAACCCAACAACGAGTAACTTTCTTCAGTATCTGTATAGAAAAAGAACTTGTTGTTTTGGTCTTCAGCACGAACAGCAAGTCGAAGTCAAGCGACAGAAGGCGCAGATGGTCAAGCAAATGATCGAACAAGAAAGGGAACGAGCTCAGGTGGGATATTTTTCTTGTATTTTTCGTGTGCTTTTCTGCTAGATTCATGTGTCTTTAATCTTTCAACAATGAAAACTCAATCAAGTGTTGCCATGTGCTTAACCTCAGATTTTTTGTGCTGCTAATGCGCTGATGATGCAAACGCGTTCCCATTCACTCACACAACTGCTCAATCTAGCTAGTACAATCCCTATCCCTTTCCGTTTTGTTTTGCCGAAGTCGCTTGATCAACGACATCTCTCGTGCCTGGTCACTTGTCTCAAAAGTCTGCTCTTATTCAAATTCAAATTGTAAGCCCACTTTCTTATGTGCCATATGCTGCCTTCAGAAAGCTGGCTGACCATGACCACCCCTGCATCGCTATATCACAAATATAGCCAAACCATATGAATATGGCTCTTCTTTTGACAATAAAATTCCCCCAAAACTGTCTCTTCAAATAGGCATGCCACTTGTTGGCTTATCCTTTAGTCATAGTATCGCACTATAATTTCGAATTTCTTGAGGTCCATGATTAATTTAGCACGTGATTTTGTAAGTTGCGGTGCCCAGAAACATTACAAACTTTCTTCCACTTCTGCATGCGTGCAAAAGTCCACCAAAAGTTAGCCGCATGTCCCATTTCATGGGGCGAAAGTACTTTTTTCGGGTCGCGAGCCACCCGGGGTGCGCTTTGGTAGTAAAGGCAGCGCGTAAACATGCTCTGCTTCCAAGCAACAGCTCACGGATAAAATGGGACTTGGGTCCTGTTCGTGCGCATATGGTTGGTCCACCGACCGAACAAAGGTCAAGCTTTAAACAAAAAGTTTTCTGCTCATCATGGGAAGAAGTTTACAAATTTTTTTAAAAAAGAAAATTAAAAATTGGAAAAAATAGTCCCAAAATAAAAAAAAAAAAAAAAAAAAAAAAAAAAAAAAAAAAAAAAAAAAAAAAAAAAAAATGTACACATGTACTACTTCGTCTTGTCTCCCGAAAAATTGTCTGAAGATTGGAATTTTGCAATTCCCGAGATCTGGCTCATTTTTTAATCTCAAGGCACGCCGCGCCACCTTGCTCGCCTGCGTTGCTTTCTGTGGACCAAGACAAGATAAAATGTCCGACCGGGCTCCCAAGATTTTTTCCGCGAGTAAGTTTGTCTCAGCCGAAGATGTCTCTTCTTCTTTCACATCTTTCACGTATCTTTGATTTTATGTCCATCTTCTGTGTGTGTGACTGATCTTGCTGCTTCTTTGTCTTGCGTGACTGTCACCACCAAAAACAACACCATGCAGCGGCACTTTGGCTAACTGTAAAGTGGTTGACAGACGTATGCATACCAATAATGTAACAGCAGTGAGTTTTGTCCGTTTTGGCCAGTGTTCACAGACGGGCGAGGTGCCAGGAAAGTATTCAGAATTCGTAGAAACTTCTTCATTCATCTAAAATTTAACGGACATAGTGCAGCCTAGGCTCAGTGTTAACCACTATAGTGTGCCAACCTGAGGGACATTTCACTCCGGTATTAGTGTAAGGTATGTATGTACCTTATAAATTTGGGTGTCTCGCTGAGTGCGAGTATGTTTCGACCTCGCACAAAATTTAGAGCGGTGAACAAAGATTGACACAACTGCTCCAGATCAAAAATCTAAGCTGGATAAATCAGTTCGTAAGTTCGTGTTAGTGCGTTGCTTTCCTCCATGTAAACTTGGGCGTGCTATACATATTATTCCCATTTTGTCAAAAAATTATAATCCCTCTACAAAATCACATGTCCTCATCTCATACATCAAGCTTAGACTTCTTCGAATGGAACTCTATGCCAGAAGAACCGTGGCTCTTATGACTGACTTGTCTTTGCAAACTTTTCTTGACTTCGTCATGTCCAACCTATGTATACACACAAAAGTTCCCGAAAAGTGAGCTCTCATGTCTGTGTGTGGCATGCTGTTTGCGGGGTTAGACTTTTGGTGCATCAATCCTCCTGCTTGTGTGAGGGCTGCGGCACTGCAATTTTAAGGTATAAAAGCCGTCGAAAAAAACAGTGAAGGGAAATTTACCAACCGTTCCAGGAAGGAGAGTTCTCCGTCTGTTTTTCAGCTGGTTTTCTGCTGTCTATTTTATTCCTCGCTTTTTCATCCCGTTTTCTTGAACGTGAGTCAATTCGCTCGCTTAACAATGCTATTGTGCAAGTATGCTCAATTGCGGTCGCTCCGCTGTTTTTGTGTGGTACGCTGCACGCAATGGTCGTCGCGAGAAGCTGTTTCCTTATGGATTTCGCGCGCGTGCATGTCTGTTATGCGACTGCTGCCTGTTTGCTCTGTGCGCCACAGTGCTTTTTTGACTTTCCGCGTCCCATCCCAAGACCTGTTGCCATTTTTTATGCGCCAAGAAGTTATACCAGTTCAAGTTTAATGACCGTACATGATCCTTTTCTGATACTCCCGCTCTGATGATGGCCTGGTGCACCGCTGCTTGCCGATGCCTGTGTGTAAAATTCTGACTCCAAACTCACCGGTGTATCATCCATTTTTATCCCACAACACATGCCTGACATGCCCAGAACCAGAACTATACCTACATCAAAGAACCGCCCAGCGCTTGCAAAAACATCTCCGCAAGTGCAAGAGATCGTCATGTTTTTTGCGCATACAGGCATCACATAACCGAACATAAAGCATTGTTGCTTCTGGTGCACTGGTTGCATGTCATGCGGTGACGTATGCTTTTTGGCAGTTTGGGCTTGTTTGGATGATACTCCTGGATGGTACCCAACCCATACATGATAATCGGTCCGGGATCTGGTTTGGCCGTACGTAATAATCCTGCTTTTTGCCATGAAAAGGTGTACGAAGCATCAGCTGCCCGATTATGAATCTGGGTTAATTTGCTGTTTCACAACAGATTAAAAAAAGTAAGAAAATCTGGATCAAGCCACACGACTGGATTGGATCCGATCACCAAGTTTGACACCAAGCGTGTCTCTTTCCATCTTTTCTATAACCGATTAGACCCCGAGGAGAGCTGGCTGCTGTCTGGCCTTGGTTTGCGTGCGGCTTGAAAGCTGTGACGCTCTAATACATACGTATAGTCCGTCCACCCTTTCTTTTTTCTCTACCTTTTTTCCCTTCCTCCACGTTCTAATAAAGAAATTATTTCCAAAAATTTTTTTTCTCTAAATTTTTTTTTTAATCTTTTTATATTTTAATTTAATACACGAAAACTTTTGTGAGTCTTTTCAGGGTGTATGCTTCATTTTTTGAAATCTGGGCCGGAAACTTATGTTTGAGACCCATTAACTTGAAATTTCATCCAAATATGTATGCCTTTATGCTTTTTTGCGAAATAGCGACAGAAATCGCGGGCGGTGCGTTACCACATATGCGGATTTCGGCCGGGAGGTCTGACAATTACGCTACTTTATTTTGCAAAGGGAACGGACGATTTGTCTCTTTATTGGGCAATTTGTTGTATAAGCCCGTATGTATAAGTGTTGTGGTTGTCTTTTCTTATTTCTTGTCAGATTTATTTTCGTGCAACGTACACATAGGTACGTATAATCTTGCTCAGTTCTGACCACAAAATCAGACTTTAACGCCAGAACTTCTAGTGGTGCAAGCAAGATTTGCATAGCTGCGTGCCCTTGGGTCACAAAATTAGGAGTGTTGCACGTTTCACCAAATGGATAACTCAATCTTTTGGTCTGAGAGAGCTGATTCAATAAATACAGGCTGTGAAGCTTTCGATTTTCATGCCATAATCTCTTTATAAGCACTGACCCCTGCCTAATTTTGCAGAACTCTCATGAGTTTTCACTTTTTTTGAGAAGAGCCAGATTTGGTACCAAAATTTATCGGCCATCATCGTGCATTCGCAGTGACGTTGACCTGGTGCACCATTTTTAACACGGCACTATTGATAGACTGAAACATTAATTTTCAGAGTCTATCAGTGAAACTACAGCAGTTATTGCGCGACCCAAAACCTGCGGGAATCAAAGAGCTGCAGAACGATATTGACAGAACCAAGGCGACCATTGAACTACTAGAACGGCAGCTACGAAGTCCAGATGATATACGTGCGTTACACTGTTTGTGTTCAGTTCACCTATGAATAGAGGGATCCGGAGCTTTGTTCAAAATGTCGAATGTTCACCATTGTGCGATTAGTTGGGAGATTGCTTCAGAGAGGGATTCACCATACTTTCGCTGTGCTGACTGTGGCCGATAACCGCTATACTTTTCATATTACGTACTATAAAGAGCTTAGACTGTGATAAAAATCCATTTCACGCTTTCCAGTGCCCAGTCAGGACACCCATAAGCCGGATCGCACGATGAGCGCCGATAACACGAGTTCGGGACCGGAATCTCCGATGGCCAAAAATGTGATCACACATCCCGCAGTCGCACCGGTGATAAAAAGG
This sequence comes from Rhynchonema sp. JSB1_4, assembly GCA_030248065.1. NCBI lineage: Eukaryota > Metazoa > Nematoda > Chromadorea > Monhysterida > Xyalidae > Rhynchonema > Rhynchonema sp. JSB1_4. Next base: position 18,336 of record JASAMV010005895.1, read on the forward strand.
ATGAAACATGTCAGTGGGGTGATAGAATCTGAAACATCAGCTTAGCATTGGAGAGTTTCTGAATATGTTGATTAAAAAATCGGTTGGAAAATTGTGTGAGTGAAATCCAACTACCCAACCACTTGGGTGCTACTCCGGGTCAATTGTGGAGCGCTGGACTCCGCCACGGATACAACGCAAAACATAGCGCAATTGGGTCTTCGAAGTTCTGTTGTTTGTGAAACGATCTGTGTGAATCCACTCCCACAACATGCATGCATCTCGTGTCTGATAGTGACGATGACAACAGTGATCTTCTCAAGAGTGTTCCGACGATAACTGCAATAGAGAATTAGAGAATTTCCCAAACTCTTTGCCGTACATTTTGCAGAGCCAAAGCACCGGGTCCAGTTCTGCGGCTGGCGCGTGCACCGATCAACGTCGTGCCCGACCCCTGGTGCCGAAATCACCCCTGATTCAGCAAGGCAAACAGAAAGGCAGTCAGGGCTCGTTGAATGAGGTAAAGAAAGTTGGCATCATATTGACGGAAAACGGGTATTAGCATCTGTTTTTGGTCGCTCGTTTCGATCTGTTTTCACATACAGTCTCAAAAATACGCATTAGGTACGAATTTGCTTGATGCCCGCGTCATATCAGTGCGCTTGTATAAAGTGCCGTTGTTTTTTTAGCAATCTTTGTGAACCACAGTGCAACTTGTAGCCACTTCGGTCTTCGAAAACAATAAGAAAGCATACTCGAGCACAATTTTATTGACTGCTGTCATATTATCGTTGTGCAATGCTTGCAGCTTCAGGCCAATCGCAATGTGAGTGCATCGGTGCTGCTGAATGCGGTGCAAATGGACATCAGGGGCATGGACGAGACGGACTCGGAGTCGGAAGAGACAACTGCGCCGGTACGCTGAGCCTATATTTTTTATGGCTTTTTAATTTTCTCCCTTTCGCTTTTTGAACCGATGTTAAATTTGGTTCAAAAAATCAATACAGTAAAGTCTTAAGGTCCGATCACCAAGTGCAAGTTCTTGATACAAAAACCCTTAATATTATTTGTTGCTTTTTATGTTTTTCTACATTGTTTATTTCCAGCTGGATACGGAAGGCCCATTCAATGACTTTGCCGAGCTGCAAACGCGACCGGCCCACTTGGCCGTGTTCATGCACTATCTCATGTCCAACTGCGATCCGTCCAGTTTGGTAGGTCGCATATATTTCTTTAGTTTTCTGAAATTTTCACTGAATACGTTTCAAAAAAATCCATTGCACACTACAATTCCAAAACAGAAGAATTGGAAAAATAAAATTAAATCCTGTGCAACATTGCAGTTGTTCCACCTGATCTCGGGCATCTACCAAAACGTGTCCCTGCAAGCCAAAGACATTCGCCGTTGGGCTTACGAGATCCAATCAACGTTTCTGCTGCCGAACGCGGTAAGTTCAAGAATATTACAGTAACCCTGTTGACCTACCGTAACCCAAATCCATTCCAGCCACTATACGCAAGTGCGTTTGCCGACAACCCTACAGTATGTGACCGAATTGACGATATTTTGACTAATCCCAATGCCGAGGAGCTGCAACTTGTGGCCGTGTTTGCGGAATCGCGCAAAATTGTACTTGAGGAAATATCGGAGTTGCTGTCGGATTTCAGTCAGAAACGATTGCTTGGTCAGTTTAGTTCGTTGGTTGTCTTTGTTTTCACGCATGCCTGGTACATATGTTTTGAGAACCTCTGTTGCGTACATTAAACAGTGGCGGAGAGTTTGAAACTTGAATCTCATACATATATTACAGTACGTTACAGCCCGTACTATACTGGCGGAAAAACCGGTTTTTTATATTTCGTGAAAAAAAACCGAAAAAAAACCGAAGAAAAAAACCGATAAAGAACCGCAGTGTATGAGGATAGGGGAAGCCCAAATAAGGTATTTTTGACACATATGTACTAATGTTAGCACAGACACTACAGTGGTGCCTATGGGTGTTTTTGATGCTTATTGTTACTAAAATAATTGAAACAAGCCACATTGACATCGCCCGCGCTCGGCCAAAGCTGTTCTGAACAAAAATATTTCCCAACTTCTGTCAAAAATTAGAAAATTTCGTGAAAAAAGACCGATGTTTCCGGAGGCTGAGGTTTTTTTCGTTTTTTTTTTCGGTTTTTTTCACGTCCCAGATGGACCCGGTTTTTTTTCGATTTTTTTTTTCAGTGAAAAAAAACGGTTTTTTTCCATCCGCCAGTATAGCCCGTACAACCCGAGATTGTCAAATCTTTCAGTGAAAACGTTCACTCTTCCTTTTTTCGATACACTATGAACACACAGGATAACGATGTAACTACTGTATGATAACAATGTAGCCATCCTCGTTATCATGCCCATCATCGAAACAGACAAATAACCCGTATCCGTTCCGTGCATCATCAACACCAATTCTACGCCCAACCCCTTTAGCCGGTTTCAGGCCTAGGCAGTGTGTACGGCGAACATCTGCTCACCAACCTTCGTCCGGGTGATCGTTTGGCCGAATCGCGTGTCATCGATGCCATTTTAATGCCTCATTTCGAGATTCTCTACAGTTCGGCTGCTGTCAACACGCGGGCAGAGGGACAGACTAGTCAGGTATGGGTGACGATTGTGGTCCAAACAGATTGGTGGCCGGGCGGGGCGATTTTGTTGTTTGGACTCATTCTAGGCAGAGTTCAGTCTCGTTATTTCCCAGATCGAAATGACGTGGCCCTGTCCACTGCAATGCGGTATTGATGCAGCGTGCCAGATGCATGCTCCTGATGCTTTCAGATTGTTTTGGTCGAACTTTCTCGTTTTCATAATTTTGCCTACTTCTGTTCACGTTCACACACATTACACCTGCTAGTCTAAATTTGGTTTCATAAAATACAGATCGCACTGGCGACCGATTATGAAGTGTTACCTGGTCGGACGCAGGCGTTGGCTTCGGCTCTTGCCACCGTCATGAAGGTATGCGCTAAAAATCTTTTTTATAACTTCGAACCTACACTTTTTTCTATATATATTGTAATCCCAATTAATGTTTCAAACACTTTGAAGAATTTTTCTAGCAACACTTCGGCGTACGCACGACGTCTGATGTGAACGAAAAGTTGATGGATCGCACACCCATGTTTGTGTCGAAAGAGAAATCGGCGTTTCTTCGCTTCAAAACCAAATCCGCTAGCAAAAAGGTAGCAAAAACAGAAATTTGTGCTCATTTCATAAGCTACGTAATTAAAGCAATAAAATTCCATTTTTAGATCCGACACCATCAACTGAACGCACAGTCAGTGTTGTGTGCCACCTACTGCTATTATTGTGACGAGCCGGTTTGGGGCGTGCAACCTGAGGCATATTTTTGTGCACGTTGGTTTTCTCTTTTACTTCATATACAGTGTGTATGTAGGCCGGTGGCAAAGTCAGTGAACCGGTCTCAGCTAGATTACGTGCTGTAGCTTTTTTTGAAACGACATGGAGAGATTTATTGATTCAACGAATTTTGACCATCGAATTTAGTGTCGCAAGTAACCGTTTTGAAATATCTAGGCAGATCGGTTCCGATCACCAAGTTCGATCAAGATCACGGCTTTAATCTGAAGCCTATGAGGAAAAGATGATGATAAACTTTATCTTTCAGACTGTGACACAGCACTGCACAAACAGTGCATCAATCTGTACGAACAGCCGTGTCCGAAAGCGCCCAGCTCCGGTTCGACGCGGTCCAGTCCGCAGCACACGCCCAGTGCATCAACTAGTCTAGTGCCCAGACGCAATATCCGTGCTGCCATCGCCAGTCCGTTGCATCGAGTGCAAAGCAGCAACACCGCCACTGTGGCTGACGCTAGTGGTCAGTGGTGACTATTATTCGTCAAATTAGACCTGAAAACTCTTGGAAGGTGCTTATGTACAGTTCGTAGTGTTTATATAGTGAAAATCCGCCACCAGAAACGGACCCGGAAAATCGGCTGCCACACTTGCATCATCCCCTAACCACACTCATGTTGGTATCAATTATACAGGGCTGCTCTACCCCGACCAAAGTACAGCTCTACGTGTGCGCGTTGACGGCACCCAACAGGTCACCTTTGCACCAGGCGTGAATCGGGACCCATCCATCGGAGATGACAGTGGATACGGGGGCGACACAGGGGACACCCTGCATGCGCATAATCATGGGACGGCCATGGTGAATCGGAGCCAGTCGATGATGACAAGGGTGGGTACTATATTAGCGATTGGTGTTGTTCAGTATCAAAATGGATAATCGGTTTTTATACAGTCTTGGCCAACGTGACCCTTTTGCATCTAGAGGATTTTGAGATATACTGATGCCACCGCTTCGGACCACTCCAGGTTTGCAAAATTTCACCTTGTTAATTCAGGATGATGTCATGCGCATGTCGCGACGTGCAAACAGCCAGAATGCCGCTTCCGGTAATCGACGAGCAAAAAGGTTGATAATCTTGTTTTTGACAATTGGCTTATTGTAAAGTGGTTGACACATCAGATTATTGAGATTATTGGGTTCTACTGAAGCGAAGCAGAGTTGGGTGTAGTCAAAGCGTATTATCCACTCCACAATAATTCAAAAAATCATACTGTCTTCGTAGTTAATTTATTTTATCTTTCTTCGAGCGGAAGAATTTTCCACTTGAAAATCGCCTGACAAATCAAGGCACTTTTATTTGCAGTGACGTTGACACGCATGACAGCACGATAGCGTTGGCAACTGGTGCAGCTGCTGCAGCCGGCAGTCAACCTCAGCTGTCATCCATGCCAAGCAGTAGCAGTTCGAGTATACACAGCACTGGTTAGTTTCATTGAAACATTGATTGCCTTTGAGAATCAGGCAATCTTTGTATATTTGAACACGTTACGTTGTGCGTGAGAGAATCCCAAAATATCCTAAATCCAGCAACACAACGTGACGACGGAAAACTGAAATATAAATCCGATCAATAGTTTGATACTGACCCTCTGGAACATCCGTAACCTGTATACCGCACCGGTAGCACATTCAGTAGTATCTCTCTCTTGCTGCCCAGGTGCACTGACGCAAGGCGCCCTTTTGTCCTACGTCGATCTAGACAGCGACCTTGACATTGACAACGAGGTACCACCGTTGGAAACTATATTGGATGTGGACTCGATCGGCAAGTTGAATGCCAAGGAAAGGAAACGCCAGGAAGTCGTTAATGGTTGGTTGAGCTGAGGATTTTAGGTTTGTTTTGTTGTCTTATCGTCGTTGGTGAAAAGTAAAAACGCTCGGTGAAACATGTGGACCTGATTCCTCATCGGTGTTCGGCAGGGAATCCAGTGTGGTGGTTTTGCGCCTTATTGACGTATTGTTGATAAAGGTACACACACTCAGAACGACCCAATGGATTTTTCACGCTAACTCAGTCGAGTGTGTCTATCAGCCAAACTTAGATGATATTCCACAAAATATTATTTGGCCATATGATATTGGCCGAGACACTTGTTATCATGCCCATTGGTGGTGCACCAGCCGTCCCTCGGTCGAACAACCAAAGAACCAAAATACAGAACTTATACTGTCACTTGACGATTGAGAGTTGCAGAATTATTCTACACTGAACGGTCGCATGTTCGCAATCTGAAAGTGTTGTGGCGCGTCTTCTATCAACCGATGTCGCAGCAGCCAAGCAACGTAGTCGATCACGAACTGGTTTGAACATTTACGTAGATTTGGCAAAAAAATGTTATTTTTTGTAAAAAGATTGTTTTTTTTCAGATCCGTTTGTTATTCGCCAACATCGACGAAGTGGTCGAGTTTCATTCACGTTTCGCCACGCAAATGCGCAGCACACAGGATGTGTGGAGGGAAAAAGATGTCAATGGTGTGTGAGTCGGTAAACTATTGACACGGACTTTGGGTCACCTGCTGGTAATCCTTTATAAATCAAATGCGAATTGCCACCTTGAACAAGTACAGCCATTTTTACTTGGGTAGCCGGTGTTTGCCTGCTCGTTTTGATGTTGTTGCGCACGTCAGGACGGTGCACCAGGCCATCGTCAGTGAATGAAACAGAGAGGCACACGACGGTTTCTACTGCTTCATCATTGAGTGCGTCGCAAACTTATCAGCCACCTGCAACCCTGCACGATGAAATTGCACGCCATTCCATACACCTCTTTGCCAACCATTTCCCCACCTACACAGCCGTCTACGGCAACATTGGCGATCTTCTGCTGTCGTTTTTCGACGGCGAAAACGGTCAGCGATTTTCGGAGGCTGCCGCCAAATTCGTCCGCCGTCAACGCCACGCGCTGAGCGAACTCAGGAACAGAATGCAGAAGGAATCGTTCGCTAAATTGTTGCAGGAACTCGAGCAGAACACGCTGTGCAGAAAGTTGCAGCTCAAGGTGTGCAAATGTATGCAGAACTTGGTAGTCGGCAGTGTAGTGGCTTTGGGGGATGGGGGGGAATCCCCTTGCAACCTCCCGGAGGCTGGGTAGGGGGTACCTTGCAACCATCTGGATCCATCCCCCCAAGGGTACCTTGCAACCATCTGCCTGCCACTACACTGGTAGTCGGTCCTGTTCGGTTGGGTTTGCCTTAGTCACGTGACTTTTTGCGTCACCAACGGACTGATCACCAAGCTTGATTTCGTTTTTTGCCTTCTTTAGGACGCTTGTCACATGTGCAACGTTCTGTTGCTAAACGACAGTTTTGTCTCAATCTGTGGTTAGAATGCCATGGACTTGTACTAGGTTATGTGTGAATATTGAGTTGTTCACGGTAATCTGAAAAGCGTCGTTCCTTCCCTTCGAAAAAAGTTCTTGTCAGTCTTCAGTTCTTCAAAATTATCTTGATATTTCAGGACATGCTGGTCATGGAAATGCACCGTCTGGTCAAATATCCTTTGCTGTTGGAAAGCATAGCGAAAAACACGCTGAATTCACGTAAGAAAAGTGATAAGTTTAAATTTTTACGCAATTAATTCACAAAAGAATCTTGAATTTTCAGCTGACGAACTAGAAAAAGTGCGAAAAAGTCTGGATCTGGCGAAAAGCATCTGCGAAACAGTGAACAGGGCAACACACGCGTCAGAGAACAGGAGAATGTTTGTTTTGATTTGCCAGCTGATTTCGATTTTATTATTTTGTACCGGTAGTTTTGTAATAAATGCAACAGAGGTCGCCTAAAGTATGCAGATGCAGAGGCCTAAGAGTTGTGTATTGTTTTGATATCATGCCCGTTGGTGTCATCCCACATGTACATACATATGCATGACAAGTACCACTTAGTGAACCCCTTTGTTGAGTCTAAGACAGACAGAATAAGCGTCAGGCTGTTTTGTGTCCAGTCTCCTGTCCCGCTCCCGATCGACAATGGTCACCATAAAAAGGTAAACCCCTTCAGTCTCTACCAAGAACTACATACCAAATGTCCATCATGTAGACAGCATCAGAAAAACAAGATCAAAACGTAAAGATTAATTTACTGAATTTCCTCGCTTGTCAGACTATCCGAACTCCAAGCCAACACCGACACGGCCCCGTTTGACAAGGAGACCCATCCGATGACCCGATCCTATCAACATTTGGACCTGACCAAATACGAGTTATTGCACGAGGGTCACATGGCCTGGAAATTGGGCAAGAATAAAACGGTCGATATTCATGTGGTGCTGCTGGATGAGATTTTGGTGAGTGCCTGTCTTTGTTTGTGGCTTTTTGATGTTTTTTTCGCCTTTCGCGCTATTGCGTGTTAATGTATTCGCCTTTCGCGCTATTGCCTGTTAAAAACCAACCAGTGCTGCACAGGCATTTTAATCCCCTTATTCTTTCATTTCGCACTCGCACTAGTGTGTGCTGTCACCAGACAACGGGCGCACCAGGTCATCATCTGCGCTGAAATGCGCCAAACAATAAAGAAGCCGCACCCAAGAAACAAAACGGAACATCTAAACTGTGAATGCGAATTTCCCTTCCAATTCAGGTTCTACTCACACGTCGAAGTGATGGTCAGTCTCTGGTGCTCAAATACCACACCAACAACAGCAATAAACTTTGTCCCATTATTCGGCTGTCGAGTGAATTGAAAATCACCGAAAACGCTGTTGGTAAGTACCTGTGTACTAGCTGCTGGAGAGATTGTACAAGTTCGTCATCAACACTTTATCAATCCAGGGAAAATACGCCATCGCTTTGACTTGTGGTGTGTACATTGGCAGAAAAGCAATACTTTCACTGACATTTTTAACTGATAAATTTAATGTTATGCAAACAGTAAAATTGCATACTATAAATACAAGTCAAATGTCGATGCCGATGTCAAAATATCTTTAATATCATTTTTCAGACAAACAAAACAAAGCATTCTTCATTGTGTGTACTTCGGTGGCGAATCCCCAGATTTACGAACTTATCGCGCAAACGCCAGGAGATAAGAAACTGTGAGTTTTATCGACTTTTTATGGTCAATTAGTTCTGTTTGTCCTTCTGCACATTTTTGCAATATTCACCAACATCTGGCGTTCTGTGCTACTGTGGGTGATATTTATGAAACGGTGTAAAGGTCAGTTGGGTGTAAGGGTCGGTGGAAAGCTCGGTGTGAAAAAGTTCAGTGTAAGCTTCAAACAGTGCACGCTGAGCCAGCAGCAGACGCGCGTTTCTAAACGAAAGGTTAACTTTGACAGTCTGCTGTGCAAGTGTAAATCGTCTGTTTGCAATATTGTTTGTTTAGGCTGGTTGCACAAGCGTTTTTAAACGATATTTATAAATTTCGTGACCTTTTATGGAGCCGTTTTGAATTCGTGCTGCGATCAGTTAGCGGCATCAATTTTTTTGGTACCGCCGTCAGTGAATGTTCAATTTCTCAATAGCCTCACGGCGGAATGTCAGGCAACTTAAAAATATTCCTTTAAAACGTTTCTGCAACCAGCTTAAATGAACTAGATTGCAAACAAACGATCTACATTAGCACAGCAGACTGTCAAAGTTGACCATTCGTTTTAGAAACGCGCGTCTGCTGCTTGCTCAGCGTGCAATGTTTCAAGCTTACGCCGAGCTTACACTGAACTTTCTCACACCGAGCTTTCGACCGACCTTTACACCCAACTGACCTTTACACCGTTTCAAAAATATCACCCTGTATAATGCAGTTTTGAATGGTGTTGCTTGCGCTTTGAAATATACCGAACGTGAGATCTACTCACATTTTGTCCGTCTGTGATTTTGACATTTTCGGCTAGCTGCCGTAGCCGCAGTGTGGAATTGGGAATTCTGAGTTCATTAGGAAACTTCAAACGCTGAAAAACGGACAAGCTCCGTGTGAACTACATAGCGTCAACAACAGTGTCTTTGACTATGTGTAGTCCAACCACGAACTCATGAGACGACTTATTTTGAAGTTGACTTGAACGGATCCAATAATGTTCCGGTTCCACGTATTTCGGAAATGAAAGAAAGAGAAACGCATGTATTTTTTAAAAACACGCTCTGCACCTCGGTGCGTAAATTCCCTTTTGACTCCCAAAACATTTGTGTGTTGAACGACGTTGCTGTTCGCGTAAGCACGCAACAAATTGAGGTCAGCCAGCTGAAATTTGTCATCATCTCTCTCGGCCCAATCTCTTTCTTTCGTTTACAAAAACCCGTGTAACCGGCGCATTTTTTTGAATCAGGCCAAGCAAGCTTTAAAAAAGTCGTCTCATGAGCTCGTGGCTGGACTATACATGATATAACATTCGAATACCGCAGGGAATTACGCCGCGGTGAACAATTGACCTCATTTGGGGGTCCCCCAGAGTTGTTCAGCACATGCTTATTGACTGCTGCCAGTTCTCGTTTTTGGTGTTAGTTTTCCTTCCTGGAAAACTTTTCAAAACTTCTGATCTTATTTGTACACCCTCATGATGGCTCTTTCGCGCTTGATGTGGTATGCAGTCTTGAGCGACAACATCCTGTCTAATCCGCCGAGATGTATCCCCAGATTCGTTTTGAAATTTTGTGCGGTTTGAAAAAAGTTGACGTTTCATTACGACAGCGAAGTCAGAAGCTGCATTTTGACAGCGTGCCTTATCTACGGAGCAGTGTCCCGAGACCGAGTTAATGTCAATCATGCTTTTTTGTTGAAATGACCAGTTTTCCAATTTTAAAGTGCATGTTTGAACGAATGAACGAACTCCGACTTGCGACAATAGTACATACATCCCACCCAATTTGGATCATTCCTTACTAGGGAAAACATCTTCATCAATCCAGTTTTTTTCTAAAAAAAGCCCGTTGATGACCCAATTCAAGTTCTGACTCATTTGACATGAAAGATGGTTTTTGTCAGGTTCATTGTCAGCTTCGGTTGAATCAAGTGTCATCAGTTTTCTTTCAAACACCGCGAGTGCTACTCAAATCGTGGGTGGGTTGGGTTCGGTGCCGTCAAAAATGTCCGCCGTGACGTTGTCAGAAAAATAGTCACATCGCGTTTTTATTGCTCCGGCGAGCCATTCCGTTGGGGTGGAAACATTAAGCCGTTCTTGGGTAGCGCCAAGCACGTACAATGTATGTGCAACGTCCTTGCGATCTTGGTTCCAAATAAGACTGTTTTTTTTGCTTTGTTATTGCGCAAGAAGTTGGAGCTCATAGGTGTAGTCTATGAGGTGCAGTCCACTCGGTGTATAGTGACTTCATTCCTGGTTAGATTTGTTACCAAATCATTCATAATATCCAAGCTTTCGGGTTACTATATTATATACACAAAGAAGCATGACTGTGAACTGTAGACCGGAAAGTGAGTGCAGCCTGTTGCGTGCGCGGTGCGCTATTGTGCTCGACTCTCGATGCCAAAACTGCCCGTCCTTTGCTTCTAACTTTCTGTCTTTCATACAGTTTGCCCATTGGGTATTATTTGTCAAAGCCGATGGAGGTCATGTTTTCCTATGCGCTTCACCACAAAGTAGAAGTAGCTATACTATAACTGTGTATAAGCTGCAATCTGGGATTTGTCTTCTCTCGCTTTCTTGACAACCATGTTTTCTCGGGTTGTTTTGTCTTCGAGACTTTATTGCATTGAAGCGATTTTAATCGGAAACCCGTCACAATAGGAACATTTATAGATGCAGAAATAGCCCCTCCCGAACAAACAACCTCTTAAAATTGGAATCCAATTTTGCTTCTGTTGCAGCTGGTTTACCAAAGTATCGGATCGGGTCGGCGAACTACGACAACGGGACGGGACAAGCGGGTGAGTGATGAACATTTAGACAACAGCAACCTCTGCGAGCAGTACGCGGACTTCCGAACGTCATCTTGACCTTTGTGAAGTTGTTAGGGGATTTTTTGGTCTGCTGATGACACTCATTTTGACCAGCAAATATGTTATTTCTTGACAATGGAATTAGAATCATGTCAAGTTATAACTGTTGCCAGAAAAATACCGCCAAGAGCAAAGGTCACGTCCACATGACAGAAGCGGGCCGACCACCGATCGATTCTGTTCTTTAGTGTCAGCGTAATCTATCACATTGACATCGAAACTGTCGAATTTCGCGCACGCGCTTTCCGATAATTTTCAGCGATCCCTACAACCTGATTCGTCTGCCGGGTGGACCAGCGCCGTCGGAGAACGACAACGAACCACACGTCAAGATCAGCACGCAGGAATCGCTCGTCAATCCGACTGATCTCAAAGTTGCACAGCCAAAGGTCGAAATTTCAGCTATTCTTTTTGTTTTCTCACCGTTACCATGCATAGCTAGGCCTGTGTGAAAAACTTTTGGGCGAAATTTCTGGCATAAAACGTCGAATAGTACCGAAAATAAAACAGTGTACCAAGGCGGAAGGATCACTAAGCTTAATATCGACCAAATATTTTTGAATGTCCGTCAGGCCCACTTTTTTTAAAAACAAATGTTTCCTGTGCATCCCAGGTCTTATCCGCATGCGAGTCAGTGGCCAGTTTTACACCAATGGAGCGTCTAAATCGTATCGACCACCAACTGGCCCAGCTATTCATCGACAAACAACGCACCCTGGTTGAGTACGTCAAATCCATTGAACCATCACACAGTGAAACGTCAGCCGGACAGGACAGGGACCGAACGGCCCACAACAATAATTCGCGAAAGGAGAAAATTCTGGAAGATCTCAATAAATTGACGGACGATCTTGCCGTGTTGGAGTTGGGCCAACTGAAACAGCATACAAGCAAGAAGGATGTGGTCATGGCTGCAACGGTGCAGACGAACAGGCTGTTGGAAGCGATTTACGATGGTTGGTGATGTTTCATAGCATAGAACTAGCTCATGCGTCTTGCTGCGATCACGTGACCATCTGGTGCATTCGCGCTGACGATGACCTGGTGCACCACCCTGTCGATCTGCTGCTATAGCAGGTCGAACTAAATCACATCAAAGAGTTCACTGCTCAACACGATTCACTGGTTTGTTGTTTTGGACAGGTTGAGCATAAACTTTGGATCTTTTATAGGCCTGGTAAGAAAAGTAACAATGTTTTGTGGATAGGGTAGGGTGCATCCCATCACTTGCGGATTCAGGGGGCACAGGGGCCTAGGCCCCCTTTTGGTCAAAGTTGCCACTGAAGGGGTCCACCATATCTCGGAGAAAAGAAGGAAAAGCCCCTCGCAGGATATTCACTCCAGTACGCTTCAAAGGTCCAAAACTCGCGCGCTTCGCACCCATTTCTATGGAATTGGTTGTCGCGCGTGTAAGGGCGGACTTAGGTTGAACACGGAACACAACACGGAACACGGAAACGTGATTTTCAAATTTTGTCACGGAACACGGAAATCCATGAAACTGGTTTGTATGTAAGTTATTTCCGTGTTCCGTGTTCAACCTAAGTCCGCCCTAAAAAGTGCAACACTTTCGCGCGCCGCGCTCTCATGCTCATATTGGCGCGGGTATTTGGCGTAAAAAGGCCCAATTATAGATAAGCACTGGATAAAAACGTTTTTTGAGGAATCAAACATCCACTAGATAAAAATAACTTCTGTGAGTTTGCCCTCCCCCCTTTGATCGAAAGGTGATTCCGCCACTGCAGCCTATTCATTATCAGTGACATGAGAAGTACAGGTTGAAACTGGCAAACACTTCCAAATGTTGTATTTTTCTATCATACTCCAACAACAACTCTTTCATCTATTTTTTCTACTACATTCCCATGACAGGCATGCAATCGCAACAAGAGCGTCTGGCAGCCCAACAACAACAACAGCAGAACTCCCTGTCTGAGCCCGACAGCAACAACCCAGACGACAATTCCGGTTCTGAGCCCGTAATCGCAGTGGTGCCGTGCACGGTGCTGACAAGTATCGCTATGCCACTAACCAAACACGTCAAGGCGATGCTCTACGGGGTGCAACAGTTGGAACAGGAATTGCAGACCACCAAAGCGGAGCTGCAACGGTACAAGGTATGTGCAGCATTGGGTTCGTTGTAGTGACACCAAACTGGTAGCGCTTTCATGCTATGATGCAGCCGAAAGTTCTCGAGCTGGAAAGTACCTTGATTTTCAAGGAAAAGCAATTTTTTTGCCCAAGTCTGGTCAAAAATTTTTCGACCAATTTTACCTTGTCGAGATATGGTATGTATACGTTAACACGAAGTTTGATTTTCACGGTCGACAACCCTGCCAAATTTGGTAAGATGATGTGGGCCAAATCGGAATGGTTGCAAGTCGCTAGAAAATGGTTGAAACACGTTTATTTTGCCTAATGATACACAGAATCACTCTGTTTAGTCATTCTTTCTTCCTAAAACGCATCTAGCACGTTTTGGGCATCTGCGTTTTTAAAAAAACGTTTTTAAACAAAAACGAATTGTTGATAAAATACGTTTTTTGCCCAACCCTGATCACCATATGCCTAGTTTAAGCTAACATCCCTGATCTGTCAAGGACATGTACGAAACGTGTCGTCGCGTGTCGGTGTCGGCCGGGTCGAGTCTGCAGGTTGTCAGCGACACCCAATCACGCAGCAATCGGGCATCCAGTGAAACATTGACTGCTATGTCACCCATGCCTGGACAGTACGGGGGCGTGCTTGGTTAGGGGAGGGGTGTTTTTGTTCGTTCTCGCCGTTTTATATTGACTTGGTATCAAACAGGGCAATTGTATGGGATCGTCAAGTAATACATGAACAACTGATGCCATACTGCATAATTTTGATCAGCGTCTGAAACTGAAGAGTGTATCGAGTACTACTGTTGCTGCAATGCCACAAATTTCGACCAGCTTTGCAATTGCTTTCCCAGGTGGCTCAAAAAATTTTGTTTGCTAGTTGAATTTAGTGGCGTCGTGCTACAGTATCCCGCCCAACCATATGCAAAAGCCTTCAGCCGATCTCGACATCCCGTCAGTGCCGCCACCTCTGCCATCGAGTCTTCCGCCTGATGACGACGACGTGATCCATCAGCACCCTTCGACCGCCAAGGGACGGACCTCCGAGGGTGGGTCCCCTCGACCGACAAGGTTGCCGATTGACAACGCCAACGAGCAGGACGGGCCCCTGGTGAGCACAAGACCGGTCACACCGCCATCCAGTCCGTGCAGTACTCCACCAGGAAGTGATGATCAGCGGAAACAGAAACGATTGCAGGTTTGTTTTGTGCAGGGGCTTATTGTTGGGATCACTTCCAAATTGGGAAGCAGGGCTGGGCGCAAATCCTGCTCTTTCGATAGCACAAATTTTAGCTGTTCGTGGTTGCGTGGCCATCTATGGTGCATTCGCTTTGACGATGACCTGGCGCACCTCCCATTTGTGAGAGCTGGTCACATTGAGTCACAAAGACCATGCAATTTTGCTAAATGCACATTACATAGAGTGTTCCCTAAGTCTTTGATATTGACTATGAGAATTCCTGCATGTTTTCAGAAACGCCAACGGAACTCGGGCCTGGCAGGTGAAAAGTCGTCAAAATCGGTCTCCGAATCATCTGATGTTCAGCAAAACCGGCCCAAGTCGCCGAAACCCGCCGGTGCATCCGGTGCTTCGACGACGTCATCAATCAGCAGCAGCAAAAAAGTAGACGCGGCGATTAAAAAGTCGGAAACAACGCTGAAACCAACTCGCTCGGGTTTGCAGAAGAGCATGCAGAAAGCCAAAACACCGACAAAGTAAAGGCATTTTGGTCAAAAGACAGCATTTGGAGTTACTGAGCAATATTTTCAAAGAGTGCACATATTGTAATTATTGTGAATTTGGCTAAAAGTGAGTCTGATACACATTCCACCTGAGAATTCTGGTCTCAAATTGAGATCACAACATCATGAAAAAGTTTTTTTCATAAAGTTTGCTTTTGGTTGAACGGTTTACACAACGGATGTATTAATTGCTGTATTTATGTAAATTTATTGTTATGTCGTGTGGTAGCGTTCATTTTTCTGCTCATGCTGAGTGCATATTTTATCGAGTTTGTTATTTTGACTGCTTTTTGCTTATACTTTACATACAATTCATAATGTCGCTTTACACAAGTTTTTTCAGGCCCAGCCTAAGCTTATATTTTGTGAACTTTTAAAATGTTTTTTGTTTGGTTTTTGTTGATAATACTGTGACCATTCAGGAAAGTGACAGATTTTGTTTCACCTTTTCGTCTAAAAAAATTGCCCAATCAAGAATGCTTTTCGGACAATTGTTCAGATTCACAAAACTATTTTTCGCATTTTTGAGGCGCATTTCTATATAATTGTTTGTGTTCATGTTGCCATAGCGAGAAAGACCAGTATGCTTCAAGTTGTCCAAAGTTTGTGATGTTTCGTTAGTTCTGCTTGTTTTCTGCGATTTAGACATTCTGGCAGATTAAGACTTAAATCAAAATGTGTTTGATATTAAGAACGCTTTCAATATTGTCACAGTGTTTGTGAACAACAAAACACAAACCATGTTTTCTTCTGTGTATCATTTGTATCATGTTATCCGGTCACAAAGAATAAAGTTTTCAAGGCGAAAATCGTAGAAGTGCTTTGTCATCGTCAATCAAAGCAGCAAACCAGTATACTACCCGGCTATGAACATTTTGTCCATTTTTTCATAGTTTCACTCAAGGTTACCCGAGACCATACATCACAATAAATTCAACTGACATGGTAACGATTGCAGCAATATAATAGAGGCATTAGTTATCAGGAAAGTTATTTTACTGCGTTAAATTTTTTTCAAATTACATGGGTTTCGTTTTGTCAAGCTTGTTTCCGGCTCCCTTTTTGTCTTTGTCATCCAATGGCTTGACATCTGACGGTAAAATTAATGTTGCTATTGACTGCAATGGCGCATGTTTACAGTGTGTGCTAGCTCGAGGCAGGGTGGGCTGAGTGTCAAAGGAATTTTACAAGACGGTGTATAATCACATCCGATTTGCTTTGATTTGATTTTCCGAAAAATGTCACAAAGAGCATTTGTGTAAATGTAGTCACAAAGCTGTTCATTAGCTGACACGAATTGGTTGTGCTTCATCGGGAATCTCAAACTTCTTGACAAAAAATCAACCCAACAAACAAGCGTCGCACCTGAGAACAGCCCGCTGACTTGCTCATCTTTGGTGCCACTCGGGCTCGGGTCCTCGCTCTCTGACGGTGACGGGGGCACTGGGTCGGTCTGCGGCGAGAAATGCGACGGGTCGAGTCTCTTCAGATATTCCATGCCTTCTGCGATGTCCAAACGCACTGATTCCTCCTTGTTTGGCTGCAATGCGCAGTTCAACAAGTCTGACACTTCTGTGTGAGCGCCCGTGTCAGAAGGAAAAAATTATGCGTTCAGTTCTTGGACTGTTTAAATTTGGGCCCGACACATTGGCGCGCCCAAAAGCTGACTTGAGAACGACAGAATTACTCGGGCCTTAGTAAGTCGGACCCACATTCCTAGGACCAAAAGGTCAGGCCCAAATGTCTAGGTGTAAGATGAAAGTCCACGGACTACCTGCGCTGTCATGGGCGCTTCTGATGCCAGATGACGTTTCGGCTGATCGGTCCTCTTCTCCACACCGAGATGTGCCAGTCGTTTTTGCTTGTTTTTCATCCATTGTGGCGCCTGTGACATCGGTATCGCGTCTTCAAGCGTGCTATGTTTCTACAATTGGAATGGTTATTTTTGTCAAAATTTAGAAAAATTCGAAGAAAAACTTGGACAGTTTTTTTTACCTCCATGGTGATTTTGACGTCGGTCGTTGGTTGTGGTTGATAATAGGGTTTGTCATCTGACTTTTTCGGTTTCGGCATTTGTTCAGGACGATCTTTGGGTTTGGCGATGTGTTTCCTTGGCGGTTTCAGTGGTGAAATAATGTTGAATGGCCTGGCCGTTTCAGATTTCTCTTCTGCCGTTTTGTCCTGTTCCATTTGTTCTTTCTTCAATTCTGCTTCGCGATCTTTGCCTTTCTTTGGTTTCTGTTAATACTAGTACTTATTGCTTAATTGTTTGATTGATATGATAACTGATCGTTTGATTAACTGGTAATTTAATAATCAATTTAATTGATCAACTGGTTATTTGTTTGATTGATGAACACCAACATTCGATCTGTCCATTTCCTTTGTTGCGAGCGCCTCTTTGTGCATGCGCGCCGCCCGTGCATTATCAAAGACACTGTCTTTGTCCTCCTTTGCGTGCGCACGACAACAACAACACGCAAGGAACGCGCACACGCAACACACCAGCATCGAGAACAACGCCGATAGCAGAATGGTCAGGAAAATGCGGCACGTTGGGCTGCATTCGAACAGACCGAGGAACGTGCCTGAGGATGTGTGTTTCAATGCTACTGATTAATGCTGACTATAGGCCCGTCCCCTGATAAATTAAACTGGGGTTAGTTCGATAGTACTGCCGAGTAACTCCCAATCTTTTGGGAAATTTTCATTAAGTGCCCCGATAAATGGTGAACTAGAAGTAAATGTACGTGGGTCCAATGTTTGTCACATAACTGATACAACTTTGATACAAAGCCAAATGCTGGGCACGATAACGGCTGTTCGATTCGATTCCCTATCGATGATGGTATTTTTTATGTATTTTTTCTAATCGTTAAACCTCTCCTACCTTCCGTGCTTCCTTTTGTGGTTGCATCTGTTGACTCAGTAGTTGAAGACATCTCTGTAGTCAGAGTGTTGCCGCCGGCTGAACTTTTGGTGTCTGTAACGAATGCAAATGTCTGTTCGGAAATTAGTTCATTGTCGTAGAATCAAAGATTGAAAACGACTATGTAAGTGAGTGACAAAACATAACCATCTTCTCCACTTGTTGTCATCTTGGGACTAACAGGGATTGGGTTTGTCGACTTTGTTTGAATGGTTGAGCCTGACAATTGATATTTAGCAGTTTTTCTCATGTCACATCTTGTTTTGGACGTCCTGTACCTGTGCTTTCGCTCGTCTGAATAGGACTCGACTCGGATGTTGCTGCAGAGCTTTCAACAATGGTAGATGTCGTTGTCACCGTGGTGTCCTCAGATGTGGCAGTTGGCATTGGTGTGCTTGACTCTGTTTCCAGTGGAAATTAGTGATTGTCTCTTGACAGAAGATCAAACTGTTTGATTCTGGTGGCCCTGGGAATACTCACTCTCAATTGTGGTCGTTTGTGTAGGGCTGGGAGATTCGGTTTCTTTCTCTGTAGTGGTTTGTCCTGGGGGAAAAGATATGTTTAGTATTGTTGTTCACTTGAAGACCGATGAATCGCAAGTATTATAACTTTTATCGGGATTATCCGTTGTTGATGTTGATGGCTCTGTCTTGTCGGAAGTGGTGCCTGATGGAAAGAAAATTTTAACTTGACGTTTCGCAAGAAGTTATCAAAACTTCGATCTATGTATAGCTGACGTTCAGTGGTGGCCTCTGTTGTTGACGGTGTTGATTGGTTATTAATTGGTGGAGCTGGCGGGTGAGATACAACCGAAGCGTTGGTGATAACTAAATATGATATCAGTAACGGCATTCATCTAGTAGCTTTGTTTGAAGCTAGTTTTAAGAAAGATCATGTTGTGACGACAAGAAAGTCAAACTCGCCCTCATTGCTTGTAGTAATAAACGAAGTCGACTCTTCTGTGGAGACAACTGTGACGTTTGCTGTCGGCGACGCAGAAGTAGACACGTCTACAATGTTATATTTATTAAGCACAGGCTTATTAACGATGGGTGCTGAACATTCATCAGCTGTTTGACGGACATGTGTAAACAGTATAGTTCTCCTGGAGGGTGTGTCCCCTTAGGTACACTTAATTTCCCCGACCAAACTACACTAATTTCCTCAACCTTTGCCTAAAATAGGTATTTTTAGGCCTAAATGGCCATCTTTAGACCTGAAGTGGATTACTTTTACGTCAATGTTGTCAAAAGTCGCCAAAATGCCCTTTATAGAGAACTTTTTCCAGTAAGGGGCAAAAAATACATACCTACAGTAGGTCTAATTTTTACCTGAAAAAATGACCTTTTCCTGACTTTGGGTCTTCCACCTTCCGCCTGGGGTACACTAATTTCCCCTCCAAAAAGTTAGGTAGGTACACTAATTTCCCCGCCGGTCTATGAACCACACTGTGGGTAATTACCCTTGGTGACTGTTGTTGTTTCGGTTTCTGTGGTACCCGGCTCAGTTGGTGAAGAAGAACTCTTTTCAGTGGAGACAGGAGTAATGTTTGCTGTCGGTGGTACTGAAGTAAACGCAGCCTCAAGTCAGATAGTTGGCCCACACCAATGTTCAACGGGATTTGTTAACTTCATGAGCATTTTTCGTATATTCGGAAAGTAGCATACCGTCAGAAATTGTTGTTGGTCCTGATTGTGATGTTGCATTCCTAGTGGTCAAAAAAGTCTCTTCTGTGGAGACAAAAGTGATGTCTACAGTCGGTGAAGCAGAAGTAGACAAATCTACAATTTGTTTATTTGGCTTAGCCTGGCTATAATTTGGTGCACATTTAGCAGCCATTTAGCGGACTTAATACCCTCTGTGAATGTTGTGCTCTCTGGATGAGATGTAGCCCATTCAGTAGATGAAGCAGTCGAACCTTCTGTGGAGAAAACAGTGATGTTTGCTGGCGTTGAAGCAGAAGTAGTGAGATCTACAACTTTAATTAGCATTAGGATTGTACTAAGATCTTGAACGTTGCTCAGCTGTACATGAAGGACGGACACAATACCCGCTGTAGACGATGTTGGGGCTGTCTGCGAAGTCCCCCTCTTGCTGGTTAAAGCAGATTCTTCTGTGGAGACAACAGTAATGTTGTCTACTGTCGATGAAGCAGAAGTGGATGTATCTAGAAGTTACCATAATTAGGCTTGATCTCAATGTTAGCACACTTAGTCTTTTTCATTAAGTTACCCCTCGTAGTGGCTGTCGACTCTGGTTGTGATGTAGTCGGCTCAGTTGGCGAAACAGTTTCGTTAGTGGAGATCACCGTGAACTCTAGACGTAGAGATAATTTTTAACTGGTCCTAATTAGGCCTTCGCTTAGCCTTTGCGTCATCCGTAAATATTTCAATCCTCTAGGAAAACTTGTGTGTACCCGTTGTGATTGTCGATTCTGAGGTAGCTGGCTCAGTCGAGGAAGTGGACTCTTCAGTGGAGACAATGGTAGTGTCAACCTCAGATTTAAATGTGGACATTTCTGTAATTGCTATGACCTATAGTATATCTGAAATCTGAAATCTTAAGCGCGAAATGTGAAAAGTACCCGTTGAGTTAGAGGGTACCGCGGTTGACGCGGGCCCTTCAGTCGACGATGCAAAAGTTGACAATTCTGCAATTGACAGCAGCTTATGGTTTTACGAAAGTTGAAAAATATTTAAAACTACGATTACATACCAGTGGTGCTTGTAGTAGACTGTTCGTTTGTTGATGCAGGAGGTACAGTCGGTGCGGTAGGTGAGGTAGGCTCTTCAGTCGAAACATTTGTGGTGTCTGCGGTCAACAATAACCAAGTAAGCAACACGTACATGTTTGAGTTGTGTTTTCATGTGAACCTGTCTGAGTAAGAAACGAACTATGATTGATTGGGGTGGGCTCAGATTTATGGGCTGACACGGAAACTGGGACGGAGGTCAGTGGCTCTTCTGATGGTGTTACAGCTGTAAAACTAATTTATATGGTACTCATACAATTTCAGATTTTTATGTGATTCATTCTACGTACCTCCAGTGGACGTGACTTCAACCGTGCTGGACGCATTTGTGGTAGCCGGCTGGGCGGTTGGCGAGACTGCAATTTATCTTTAATGGGTGGAATTCAGAAAACAAAGTCAAGCTCAACATCAAAGTTCAACGTCAGATGTTTCACGCTGGCTCGTGCAGCAGACGCAATTTTCTAAACGAAGGGTCAACTTTGACGCATTATTGTGCAAGACTGGATGCTTATCTAGCCAAAATATTGTTATAGGTAGGGATGTAACAGAAGCGTTTTGAGAGACTATTTCTGAGTTTCGTGAATTTCTGAAAAGAGGCAAAGAAATGAACAGACGATCACCAACGGGGGTGCAAAAAATTTTGACTGCGGTCAATGATCGCCACATTATTTCAATACCATTAGTCAGAAATTATTATAACTCAGAAATAATCTTCTGAAACGCTTGTGCTACGTCCTTAAAATTACAGTATCCCGAGAAACGCATCCAATCATGCACAATAGTGCGTCAAAGTTGACCCTTCGTTTAGAAAATCGCGTCTGCTGCACGAGCCAGCGTGACGCCGAAACATCTGACGTTGAACTTTGACGTTGAGCTTGACGGTGAGCTTGACTTTGTTTTGTGAATTCCAGCCAATGACATTAGCACACCACAGAATCTTCAAAGTAATCTGATGTCTGACCACTGCCATTAGTTGACGTCGCTGATTTATCCGTTTTCGATGAAAACAGCGAAGTGTCATTGTTCGATTCCGAGGTTGTCGGTTCCGTTAAACTGGTTGGTTCCTTGCTTTCTGTTGTTGATTGGAATGAAGACGCCGATCGAGGTGATGTTTCAGCTTCTTCCGGCTTGGTGATGGTTGAGGATTCGGTGTTTCCAATAGCGGTGGTAGTCGGTGGGGCATCTAAATAACACAATATGAACTGTGAAGCATACATGTATGCTTTTGGTTGCCCATTTCGACCTGCTCTCGCAGACGGGCAGTGCACCAGTGTCATCAGTGCGAATGCACCCTGGCCGCATGGTCCCATGCCATATGTAATGTACAGTAGCTCTGGTTTGTCAGCCGTTACTCTTTTGTGCGGTATACCTGTGGCGAAGGTTTCATTTTTGATCGGTCCTGTGCTGTTCGTATCCACAATCAAAGTCGTCAAAGAGTCCTCGGTAGGCTCTACAATGCAAGAATATCAGTAGCTGTTCAGACCAAGATAGGATAAATTTCACTTGTATCTATCGGCGTAGTTTCGGTTTTCGAAGGTTCATAGTCATCTGAAGTAACGGCTGTTGTGGTTTCTTCAGTTGAAACATCTTTATCAGTTTTGGTTCCTGTTGGAGTGTTGTCGATTACAGTCGTGGCGTTTGCTTTCGTCGTTGATGGTTGCTCGGCAGTGGCTAAAGAGTAAACGTTTTAAGGTTATTTTTACTTCAACTGAAAAATTTAAAGAACTGGGTCCCCATAATTGAAATGCACTTCGATTACAAGTCACAAAACTCAAATTCTGCACTAGCATACTTTGTGGATCGGTAACCATTGGTGCCGTGCCTTCAGAAGTGGAAGAGGTTCCACTGGTTTCGCGAGTCGCAGCGGGTGGGCTGATGATTGACTCTGAACGTGATATGTAAAAGCGGATTTACTTAGGATAATCAGTTCTTAGCGAGGCACATACCTTTGTCGGTGTATTCACAAATGAAGCTATTCGGTTGCCGACATGAAACACACTTAGGGTTGAGTCGACCAGAAAAACATTGAACTGCTTCGCATTGTCCATCTGTGCACTTGGCTCTGGTTGTCGGTGAATCAACCCAGTAGAATTTCGTGTAAAAGGTATCTTGGCACTTGGGGTCCTGTAAGTCGTTTTCATATATCTTCAGGGGATTTGATCTTCAGCACAGTCACAAATGAGCAAGAGGGGCCCGTGAGGCAAAAGGCCAGCAATAGTGACAGAACTGAACCCGCTTGCAGAATTTCGGGGAAGAATCAAACTTGTGATTAGATCGGATCGGACACATGCCTTGGTCAAGACTCTAATTTCGACCGATGTGAAAGTTGTTCCTCTTTGATCTTATCTGTGCGATCTGATCACCAAGATCCCTCACCAGATTGAGAATAGCGCTCAGTAATTCATCGTTGTGCACGGCCAACTTTCCAGTGGCGTTGAGTGTTTCGTGATGTTTCATGCACATTATTTCAGCTCCGTGTCGTGTTTTCTCCTCATATTTTGCGAGGCACGTTGGGCCTTTCTCAATCAGGATCATTTTATCTCCTTTACAAGCGGATAGCAATAATTCACCATCAGTTTGATTTTCGCCGGAAACTTTTTGCGGTAATTTCAATAAAAGCGTTGTCACTAACAGCATTGCATGCGGCCGTAGCGCATGCAGCATGATGTCTGCGCTTTACTTTGACTCTCTGATATATTTTCTGAAGAAATTTGGTAATGCAGTACAAATACGAGAGCGGTAAATTTGAGCATTGTATTGAAAAGTCAGGCGTGTGTTCACTAGTTGCACGTTTATTCCCCCGTTTCTGAAGGCAGAAATAAATTGCATCGTGTCAACATCAAAGTAGGTTTTTTTGGGATTCAGAACAATCTCACAGAGATCACAGCGATACCCAATCGGGTGGGAAATACTCCTTTGGCGTGTATTGGTAAAACAAGGTCGAGTTTGGCCGTGCGTACTCTCTTTGATAGACGACGTGACCGCCCGTCAGAAACCCTGACCACCAACTGAAGGTGCCTGGAACAAAAAGGAAGAAGTATATTTGTAAAAAGATCAGGTGTTTAATTCGAAGGTGACTCAAAATCTGGTAGGTTAGATGAACGGTTTTCGAGTTGTTTCAGTGTTCGTCCGGAAAATATCCTACCGCAATAAAAATGCCGAAGTTAGAAAAATTCGAAGTCTGTCCAGCGACTGGAACTACCTTAGCCGCACCTCAACAACGTTTGTCATATGATCATCATTGGAACTGGAAGAAATCGAAGGTTCCTTTCTAAGATTAATGACCAAATGCTACAGCATCCTATTTTCACAGAAATTGATCAATTATCCGTTCCAATCAATAAAGCCTGTTCAAAGACCTGTGGTGATGATTGAATGATTAGCCGACGCCAACATGCACATATCGACTGCGGCATCGTGTTTCTCCATTGGAATCACCACATCAGTGAGACTGCCGAACTGCTCTTCATTCCATTTAGGATCGTCGCCCAAGATTAGGAATCGCGCGCAACTCGTCTTGAATGGACCATCCTCGGAGAATCTGTGATAGTGATCTTCGACAATCTATAGCTAAAGCTTGACGATCGGATCTGATTGGATATGTCTTATGCCTTTTTGAACTAAGCTATACTTACATAGCACAAGCGTGCCCTGAGGTTCAAAACACAACGGAGCGGAAATAAAGAATATTAACCAAGCGCTTGCGAATGTAAATGTCAACACACACTAATTGGTTAATTGATTAACAGTAGTCATTGCTTCTCGTACTTTTCCCAATAATATTGTATGGCCCTCTTAACGTAATCGGCCTGCGCCGGCCAATGTCCGAATCCTTTGGCAAAGTCCGTGTTGAAGTCCGTCCGTCTGCAATGCACACCGACAATCGTGCACACGGTCTGCGCGTTGTGTTTCACTTGTAGCACCTCGCTGAAATAGTGCAAAGTTTTCTCGTTGTGCGCGTTGTGGTGCATTTGCTACGACGATGACCTGATGCACCGTTCGTCAATGGAAGCACATTAAAAATGGCACAGAATGGTTGGCACATATACGTGACTGTAAAAAACAAAATTGCGCTCATTAGAAACGTGGATTGGATGTCGTTACTTAATTCATTTGCAGCGACGATACCTTGTGCAGAAGGACGATTGCAAAAAAGTTAGCAAAAACGCTCTCGCTGCACAATACACTTGTCATTGAGTCATTAGCTGCGTCACATGGGGGCTTGAGAATAGCGAATTCCAAACAGAATGTTGTGGACATTCTCAGAGTGTGCCGAAATGTCTAACCTTCCAATAGGTGTAGAACACTTGTTCTGGAAACCAGCAGCTTACAGTAAGAAATTCACAGCTAACCGAAATGTTTTTCTGCATTTTCCCATGATGTGGTCTTTGAACTTCCACATTTCCCGCCTGACCACATCTGCCACGTGTGCAAAGTAGCCATAGGCTTGGATGTAGCCGTGGATGCGCACATTCTGGTCACTAGGAAGGTTGAGGATCTTGTTACCCACCGAGTGCGGACCTCTGGTCGTGATCTCGTTTTCCTGGGTCGTACTAGGGATTTGTGGTATGTAGCTTGCGCGTCTGATTTTCTTTGTGTTGTGGTGTGGCGTGAAATAGTGTTTGATAGTGTTTTTAAAGGTATGCCTTGAGTTATATTGGACTATAGTAGGACCATTCACAAGTGCTACCACGCAGGACGTAGTCTAAAACGTAAAAAGTGCAATGCTTCTAGTTTCTCTGGACGGCGTTTTTTGTCGGCTCATGCGCAATTTTTCAGTTTTTCAACTTAAACTCACAACTATCGTGATTTCCTCTCCCGGTGGTTTGGATTTCACCAATGGCACGATGTTCGTCGAATGCGTCGCCTGAATTCGTTTGTAGAGATCAAGATTCGGCAGAAAGTACGGTTTTTTGTTGTTTTTTACCGCGATGCCGTAAAGACAGGCTACACCGAACATTGTCGACCCCAATCGACCACCTTTCGCGTCCAGAGTTACGAAGGTCGTTGCCGATTGATTGATTGTTTGATTGGGTACCGATTTTAATGTTGCTGCTAATTGAGCAGATGTCAGAACTGCAGCAGACGTAATAGGTGTTGAGCTACTAACACCAGTAGTCGATTGGTTGTTCACGTTATTTGCCACAGCTGGTTTGGTAGTTGTTAGCGCAGTAGTAGTGATGGTCAAATTGTTTGATTTAGAGGTCGCACTTATCGAAGTGGTAGTGGTTATCACAATCGCCTTCGATGTGGTAGTTGTGGTGGTGACTTGTTCCAGCAGCTTTTCTGGTGGTACAGTTCTCAACAACTTCTTCCTGAAATTGTTGTGGTTCCCCTTGGCAAATGATTCTTTCGGCAGCAGCTATGGTATAGACCTTCAGAATGCCTGAGGCCCAGGCGGTGATTAATGACAAAAGCATCGGTACCATTAGACTTTGTTTGAAACATCAGTACGTAAGGCGTAACCATGAGGTCAGAAGCAGGAGTTCAGGTGCCCTTACACGTGGGTTTTGGCATGCTCTTCGATATTTGTCTAAGTATCGTTTGCATTTTCGCATACCAAGGCATTCGTGGGGTACCGGCAAAGACATAGTGTCTAAAGAAAGTCAAAACACAAATAATCAAACAAACTCACAGAATCCTCTCATCTTTAATCCTTGTTTGAAGCGTTTCATTCAATGTCTCAATCCTTTGCAATGCCTTTCTCGCAATGCCGTTGTCCAACTGCAAGTTGTAGATCCAAAGGAACAAACACGCGCTCACCGCACAGAGGGGCAACAGTTTTCTCAGTGTTTGCGAAGTTCGCATTTTTTCGATTTGTTGTCAAAGATAATAGAAAATCAACAGAAATGTGCCAAGCAGCGCGAAAATTAGCGCCAGTTTCCAGCCGATTTGCACCCAAAGTCGCAGTCGTTTGAGCTTGCGCGATAGACGCGCGTCATGTTTTCGTTGCAGTTTAGTTGGTCCGGTCTTGCCGACTACAGAAAAGGCGTCTTGTTTGGTCGTCGACCGGCGGTGCGTTGGGTTCATCGGGCAGGGTCAGGCGTGGCATAGGATTATGAAGAAGACGAAGAATATTAGGGAGAGTAGAATGATCTTCCAGCAGATTTGTATCAGCAACAGTTGCTTTTTCTTATTCATTATAATATATCATTATTTATATTAAATTTAATTTTTGTCACATTTTGTTACATCTCTGGTTTACGAGCCATAGCCCTCAGCAGAATAAATTCCAACTTCATAACTGACAAATTAGTGCACCAAACCTAACCAGCTGTGGCTTAACCCAGCAGTACACGTGTAACCCAACAGGTATACTGATGGATCTGTTAGTACACATTGTCAGTGAGCTGACATGCTAGCGGCACGAAGGTTTGCGTACCACACATGGCTTTTTAGTTTCGCATTTTGCTTTTTAGTATCGCATTGTTTCCAGGTAGCGGAGTACAGCGGGTGAAGCCATGCTCTCTGTGCTGGGCTTGAGCTCTATGTACCTGCCTGCCCACCCAGTGCGCATGGTCACGGGAACCTAGAGTGCTCATAACGCTCAGCGATGCCTCCAACTTTTTCGCAGGTTTACAGCAGTGGAATAAACATTAACAACTGTTTGGAAGAGTATTTGTAGTACGGTACATGGCGAGCAAACCAAACGCACTCAAGTTTAAATTCAGTGTCCACTGTATGGGTGGAATTTTCGAAACGGTGTAAAGGTCAGTTGGGTGTAAAGGTCGGTGCAAAGTTCGGTCGAAAGCTCGGTGGGCGTAGCTCGGTGTAAACGTGAAACATTGCCTGTTATTAACGTGGAATGTTTCAAGTTTACACCGAGGTCTATCACACTGAGCTGTCGACCGAGCTTTCCACGACCTTTACACCCAACTGACCTTTACACCGTTTCGAAAATATCACCCTATGTAATTGAACAACCAGGTATTGAATAGAAACGTCAAGTCAAGAGGCTAGATTAGTAAGCAGGGTTGTCCTCAGGTAGATTCAGAAGATCAAATTACAATCAAAGTTATTATCTGCTTTCTTCATATTTCGTTGTGGTACATTGACCATTTTTTAGAGGGGAAGTCCTAACACTTAGAAATGTAGGTCGCGGTAAACAAAGAGGTTCCTGCAATAGAAAAAACTGCACGACTAATTTTAATTAAACTATACTATGTATGCATGCAGACGGTCCATGTGTACGAACGAAACAAATAAACTAAAACGAGCAAATAAGTGTTTTTAACTGTCTTGTTTTGCCAGTTCACGGCTGTCGTTTAAATGCTTTGATGTGCTCCTCACCACAGGCACTTATCACGCTGATCATGATTCCGTCGGGCAACTGAAAAACGGGGCTCATAAAACTGTGGTCAAATCAAGTAGTCAAATCTTGTCGTGAAATCACATGCATAATTACCGCGCTCATTTGAGGCTGCTTGATTTGACGACAACACTTGACGACTTGACTTAACTACAGTGCGATTGGCCAAAGACTAGATACCTCACACTGCAATATTAAAATCAAAAGTAGTCAGTGATAAAAAAAACAAAGAGCAGATCCAGATACCGCGGCAAACGCATCCCTGATCGCTTCACCCATACTTCCGTCCGGCAAGCGCAAATCCTGCCGCGTTGTCAACGTGTCGGTGTCAAACAGAGACACGCAGTCGCCATCCCGTTCGATTTGCAGCAGCTCGTAGTCTGGAAACAAAACGTATCGATGCGAACTTTTGATATGCGGACCTTTTTGCTCGACATTTTGTTGTAACTGACAAAGTACAAAGATTTCTACGTCTTTCTGTCTTATCTGCGCTTCTGATTGCACTTTTTGCAACCAATTCAATTCAATTCTGATGAGTGGAACTATAGTTATCCCGTAAAAGAGAGGCGTATCTGGGTTTGAATTTAGGGGGTGCTGTGGGTCATGATTTTTATTCAGCGCTTCTTTCTGTTTTGAAAACTCAGTTTTATCTAGTGCTTGTTCGAAAGTTGCCTTTTGGAAGACCTACAACCGAGATCTTGTCACAGGCTTGCGAAGCGCGCGAAGGTTTTCGACTTTTCATGCGGGCGCCGGTTAAAACTGGTCATAAAATAGCTTTATCTAGCGCGCGATGCTCGCAATTTTTTGACATTTGAGGTGTATCACAGCAAAAATGCAGCATTTTGGGCTCTAAAATGAGCTTTTTTTCTGAGAACAATTTCTTACCGATCAGTGTTGGATCTTCTCAGAGAGGTGCCACTCAGACTGCTGAGGAGGTGCTGCGTGCCTCTAAGCACCCCTTAAATGTGCCACTGCCGTTGAAATCAACAATCCAACACAACCTTTCTTGGTCACGACCGGCACGCGAATGATGTCTCTGGCCGGACACAATGTCTCGTGTTTTCGGCCGTTGAACATATCCAGCCCGGTCAAACGTACTTTTGCGTGTCCGTGCTTGCTCGGCGCAGACGTGTGCATTTCCACTATTTTGCAGGGTCGGTCTGAAAATACAACTGGTATTAGTGACTAAAATTTGTATGGTGACTATGTCCTGTGCGCCATTAATTTGAGAACTAAAAAATTACGATGTGCATAACTGGTCTTATATGTTGTCGTAGGGCTGTTTGTTAACTGGGCACCACAACCGGTTTTGGACCTTGTAAATTCAGGTCATGAAAAGATCGGGCAAGGTTGGGGACAATCTGCAGAAGATGAATGAGATAAACGAAACCGTACGAAGGTATACCTTTTATCATCACACAATCGCCCCTTCTCAGCGCGGAGCATTGTTTCGGAAATGTCGGATCGGAACAGGCCATGACTACTATTGGAACAAAAAACTGTATTCACAGAAAGTATGATGATGATTCTTCTAACTCTATTGGATGAAATAATGCAAACACAAACACACACACACACGCAAACACACTGATCGTCAAAGGGAACCACCAAGGCTTGTGAACAACAGTGCGCTACTCAGTGGTCAGGCGTCTCACTTGCTGAAAGTTGCGCAATTCCATGCAAAAAACATACAGCACCAGTACACAGTTGTAGACGTGGGAGCACGTGCTTGTATTTTTAGAAAACCGGCGATGCACGTGGTTATTGTGTGCGCGTGTCACAATGTTGTGAAATCCCAGGTTCTCAGAACAAATACAGGATACACAGATGATGCCGAAAGGACAAGACAGCAACCAGAATATGCAGCCAATTAAAACTGAAATATCACATCAATAACACGAAATCAGTACCCACATGAATTATACGCGCGATCAAGATATGCGGTCAGTTTTATACATCAACGATGTGCTCAAACAGATAATCATCAATCACACGCTACATAATAGGTACAATTCTATTGGTATCACTTTTCAAAAAACCTTCGGGACAAATTTTGGTTGGCATCGAAAGTCAAGTTTGAAAATGTCTTTTCCAGTTTTAATCTGACATCTTTTTTGCCAAAATTCAAATAATTTGCCATTTTTTGATCAGTCATAATAATACACATCATCAAATTAAGTAATTACTTTGCGATGTAGCAAGACAAATGAAATAAGCTTAAAGGAAGTGGCTTGGCAGGGATAAAGTTCATTTATGTAGACAAAATTTTATTTTGGTTTTCCTCTCGAAATTTTGCGCGTCAATTTTTCTATTGATTTTTATTTGTTGAACACGTCATCGGACACGCCGTGCATCGTTTCGTACATCGGATCGTCGACAGCCTGAAACATCAGCCAACTTGGCGGGCGATCCGAGTTGGTCATGTGACAGCTTTGAATTCGCCAGAATGTTCTGAGACCATTACTGCTGACACTTTTGTCTTGATCACGGGCAGGCTGATTTGAGTGTTTCTGACCACTTGTGAGCAATTATGGCGGTTTAACCGGTCATCGTCAGTGCAGATTGGATAGTTGGTCGCATGAGCGATAAGTTTGGTGAGATGAGTCAACCTAATCAACCACTTTGCCCAGAGGATCATGCCAAATAATTTCAGCCAAACTGCAGGTACATACCTACATGCACTAGTTATGTCACCTTGAATCCGGCTTGCTGATTTTGTTGCATCGGCGGTGGCGGTTGTTGGGGCACGAAACCGGCTGGATGCTGCAATTATATAGGTAAAATGGAACATCAGCACTTCAGCAATAAGTAAACATCGGACAGTTTTCCACTGGACCCATATTCGGTCTCAGAACTTGTGAACCTGGGCCTCAAAACAAACCTGCTGCTGATCACCAGGCGTACCCCCACCGGCCTGTCCCTTGTCGAGAATGTTGGTTTTCACATTGTACATGGTGTCGTAGGTCGGGTCGTCAGGGTCCTAAACGCGGTATCGTTTGAAATTTCCGTTTTCTTAGTTTGACTTCAAAAATTCTTCTTCAGACGCTTTCGAATTGTCTCCATACCTTGTACTGTCCATTCACTTCATGCGGCACCAAGAACGATGCGGGATTCTGGTGTTTTTCTTTCTTCTAAAATTATGAAATTAATCAATTTTTAGTCTAAAAAAACATGAAATATCAGATGAATAAAAAAATGTGACCTTTTTGCACTTGGAACACATTGCCAGCAAGTAGATCGGGGCCAAGATCGCAAACGTCAGGGGCAACAGATGGAGAATGAGTGGTATTGTGGGATAGAATGGTGTCATGGCAAACCGGTAGGTAGACGTTTTGCTACTGAAAGGTCATGTTTCACTATCTTTTGCTTGTTACAAGAAATTGCGGAAAATAATCAAAAAACGACACACGTGCCGAGCTGTTCGGCGACATTATATACATACCTACATACCTAGGTGTACCTTAAAGGTGGTGCTATCCGCTAAATTGCCGTCATTGATTATCATGCCTGTTTGGGTGGTTGCCAAGACACTCAGGGTGATATTTTCGAAACGGTGTGAAGGTCAGTTGGGTGTAAAGGTAGGTGGAAAGCTCGGTCGACAGCTCAGTGTGATAGACCTCGGTGTAAACATGAAACATTCCACGTTAATAACAGGCAATGTTTCACGTTTACACCGAGCTACGCCGACCGAGCTTTCGACCGAACTTTACACCGACCTTTACGCCCAACTGACCTTTACACCGTTTCGAAAATTCCACCCTCAGACTCAGAGATCATCACATCAAAAAATGAGAAAATGAGTTATTCGTTACTTAACTCTGAACAAAACAGGAACAGGGAAAAATTTTTTTAAACCCAAGAGACAAAAAATCCCAGAAAAAAAAGAAAAGAAGGAAAAAAAAAAAAAAAAAACCACACAAACCACCAAAAAAAAAAAAAAAAAAAAAAAAAAAAAAAACAAAAAAAAAAAAAAACACAAAAAAAACCTGCGCACACCAGCTTTCTGGTAAATCAAAATCCGGTTTTGTTGCTGTTCTTCGCCAGTCCTGATGTTGGGGTACAGTAGACTGGGGTCCAAGTGAAAAGGATGTTGTACTGCAGTGATGATGATCAATGTTTGTGTCAACTTTTCTTTCTTTTCAATGCAAGTAATGTAAAACAATCAAATGAAACGAGAAAATGTGACCAATTAGCTAACGGTAACATTTTTGAATTCACTCGTATTTTTCAGCAGTCATTCTGGACTTTTTGAATTTTTATGCGTTCAACAACAACTAGTTTCCCAGCAGTTTAGCAAACTTTTATTTGCGTCTTTTACAGAGCTTTGCCAATATTTTGTCACGGAATATCAGTGCAAAAGAAATACAGTAAAGGGAGCTATGTACCAGTAGCAGAGTTGTCATTCAAACGAGAGATAAATCTGATCAGCCAGCATATGATAATACAGCATACAGCTTGATTTCCATCACACTTTCAATACGTATGATGTAACTAGAACTCTTGGGAGGGAGATACATAATTCTCGTTAACAATAAATTCATTTGAATCGTGGTTTTGATCGTTTGTTTATTTTCATTTTCCTTTGACGCGCAGGTCGAGATGGAGATCGACGGCGTTGCAAATGGAAATCCTGGGGAAAAATGTTTTTGTAAGCAAAATAATACTGTATGTATTTTTTCACTCATTTCGCTCCAAGAAATTGAGAAGAAAAGTTCCCATGAAGTCCGTAAAACTACCAGCCTGATTTGGCGGAATGGTTTCTCGTTGATTTGGAATTAGTTTTGGTCGTTCAGGTGCCGGTGCCTGAAATGCAGCGTCATATGGGTCACCAACGGCCTTTTAAAGATTTTTTCAATATGCGCGTGTGCTTTGTGGGCACATGCAGTTGTTTTCAATTTAGTTCATGCCTGAATTGGCTTCTTCGGCGAGCGCTTCTTTATCGTTCGACGTTTGCCTTTTGAATGCAGAGGTCGGAAGAATGACTGAATGTTTGACTGTCATTGGTTCAATACTGTAATTAAAACATGATGAAAATTACAAATTTGTACCAGATTCCTTCGCAGGAATGACGCCCTCCAGTGTTTCGGTTGGTATTGTGGTTTTTGTGGTAGTGTCTTGTCCAAAATGGTCGTGTCAATTCCGTGCAGAGTATCGTATTGTGGGTCGTCGGGGTCATGGAACAAACATTATATTGTACGTTATTGTTAATTAGTATTGAAATGACAATTATCAGTATTGGTCGCACAATGACTAATGGAGAATTTATCCAAAATTCAAAGGATAGGCCCTGATTCAGGAACTGCCACGCTCAACTACTGTTTAACCACTAAGCTACTTGTATGTCCGTCAAAACATTTTCATCTGAAAATATTAACCAGTAGAACAACCACCAGCTGACAGCAACGTGGTTGTTTTACTGGTTATTTTCAGGTGAAAATGTTTCGTGAGAAATACAAATAACTGAGTGGTTAACAGTGGCTGAGCGTGGTTGATCCTGAATCAGGGTCCATCCTTTGACTTTTGGATAAATTCTCCATTAGTCATTGTGCGACCAATACCTTATAGTCTTCAGTCTTCACGTCTTCCAGATGTGTCCATTTGTTTCTCTGTAAATTTCAATCTTAGAACAGATAGAATTGAACACAAAATTTTTGTAAAATGACAAATTTGAATGCCAATCAACCTTTTTTCGGCATCTGCTGCGTGACGAGCACGCGAATACGATGTATAATGGTGCGAATAGCAGAGTGAATAGCACCAAAATGGTGAATAGCCAGAGAAGTGGATTGATGTTGAATAGGTCGAACATTTCAATGGTATTGGATTGAGGCAGTAGAGTCAAATCGACGTTCTCAATGCTACAGTCCTGTATATGATACCTTAATCTTTGCTGAGTTTTGTTGTATTGTAAGAAGTGTTGTCTGATTACCGTTCCAAAGGAAGACGGTTGTTGATGATTTCAATTCTCAAACTGGGAAATTACTGATTCAGGGACAGAATTGAAGATTGTGCAAGAATGAATGCTAAATTGAACACGTGCGATGCTTTTTGTTTGCGTTTAATAATCAAAGCATTAAATTTGAAAATATGTTATCACCACGGAAAAACAACAATTTACTTTTATTTCGTTCATCAAAGCATTCGAAAGTGTCCGCTGCGTCCGCGCAAACAACTGCTTTTGACAAGATTTTCCGTAAAACGTTACTGGAGGTGGAGGCACACGTAAAGTTGAGTGCCACGTGCATCCCACCATATCAGGCAATCTTTATCCAATGACATTCGTATTTATCTGATAAAAGTGTGCGTAATTAGTTATGAACGAGTTATTAGTTTGCATGATGTACTACTAATCAACCTCGACGAAACTAAGGTTGCTAAAACGTTACACAAAACCATGACCCGAGTTAGAGGTGGCTTGAAATTATAGTTACTGCATCGTCTTTGAAGATTTGGTCAACATTTAGGTATATGAGCAATTCAGCTACGGTTATTGACAAATGATTTTCGCTTAGGGCTCCACCAGATAGACCCGAAACCCGAAACCCGAAACATAATTATTTTCTATGTCCATGTTTCGGGTTTCGGGTTTTGCAAAAAAAACCGAAACCCGAAACACAAAGCATGATAATCGAAAATGTTTCGGTCTTGCCACTTGTAGCTGACGTGCACAATTTATACAGTAAGTCGAAACATTTTCGATTGTCATTCTTCGTGTTTCGGGTTTCGGGTTTTTTTCAAAACCCGAAACCCGAAACATGGACATAGAAAAAATTTATATTTCGTGTTTCGTGTTTCGGGTCTATCCGGTGGAGCCCTTACGTTTCTCTTCATTTGGTTTCGATTATCACAGTCAAAATCTGTAGGGCCCGTTGTTTGATCGTTTGCGTCGTTTGTTCGATGGTCGTGATCTGTACGGTGAGTGGTCGAAGGCCGTGTGGAAACCCTGCGACAAAATTTATAGCAAAGTATTTTTCTCAAAATTTTTTAGGTCTCTCTAACAATAAATATACCGAATTTGGTGGAATACAATGTCGTTGACTTGGTGAGCTGTGTTTGCCTCGAGATCGCGACTGCTGCAACACACAACGGTTAATTAATTTCTTCGTGTACGTATGCGTCTCATGTAATTTCATTAAAAGGATGTGCCTGGGCATGTTTCTGGCCTCGAACCTGTCTCTTTTTCAGATATTCAAGCTCTTCAGGTGATCGACGTTTGAAAAAGTTCTGAAAAATTCTTGATGATGTTTCATTCCTTAGTTTAGTCTAATCAAACTATTACCGGCGGAGTTGGTTCAGGACTATCGAGAAACGAATCGCTGTCTTCTTTCTGAAATATCGGTAAATTTCTGATTTCTGAGTAATAATGTCATCATTAACGGTGATATCAAACTTGGTAATCAAATTAAATTCGCCTTCGTTGTATTGTCCTTGTTCAGTGGCTTTTTCAGTTCCAATTGATCCCACTAAAAAACCAATACTATAAAAAATTGCAGCGAGATTGTATGCCCATTGTACTGGTTCAAATTAGTGGCATCAATAAATCTAGAAAAACAGCATTCAAAACAGTCACATGACCAAGAATACATCACAGCGATCCAATTCGATCAACCAATCAGTATATTTTTGATGATGCAAACCAAAATCCTTTTTGCAAGCTATAAAGATAGCTAACTGCAGTGCTAGCTGGCTTCGACTGTCGTCTGCGCTTTGAGGTGCTCCTTCTTTGGTAGTCCGGTTTGATCACGTGCAGTGCGTTGAGTGGATGGTGTTGCTTGTCCATAATGGTCGTGTGTATTCCGTGTAGCGTGTCGCATTGGGGGTCATCCGGGTCATCGAATTGAACTATTGACTCGCCTGGTGTTTCATTCCTGGCCCTATTTCTTGATCGCGGTCGAGGTTTGCTTTTCTGAAATGCACAGTGTGGCCGTTTTTTATTGGCCCACTATATCTTCTTCATGTAGGTACTGTTTTTCTCAACCACGATTATTCGCCTCACTTGTTTCATCATTCTGCGTCAACCTGCATTGCATGTGATGAGTACTTCTGTCAACGCCCGAAAATGATTAGAGTACAGGTCGTTTCACTAACTAACGGAGTCACTACTTAGAGAATGTCTAAAAGCTCATCACGGATACTGTATAGATTCCCTGGAGGCTGGCTTGGATATGCTTTGAACCTGAGATTTAGGAAATTCTCATGTGAGACTTGAGCAGGCATGTAGAGCACATGAAAGATTGCTAAAATGCTCAACGTGCTAATCTTGGAAAAAAAACTGGCAGCAAGTCAACACACCTTAACACTTCTGTCCCCTGGCTCCCAATTTATTCGTTTCGTTGTTTTCTGAAAGCAAAACGTGGCGCGTTGGTTTTTTTTTGAAAAAAAAATAGTTCATGATATCCGAAAACATAAATTATTAAGCTATATATACGCTAACCTTTGCTCCAAATATATTTCTGCCGGAGCACGCGAATACGATGTAGAACGGTGCGAATAGGCAGAGGAATAGCAGAATCGTGGGCCACAGGTGACTGATGTTAGCCAGAGCGTACATGTCGCTGAGGTGATTCGTTTTGCACGTGGATATTTTATCACTAGTATCAACTTAAAGGAGCTCGATGGGTTCTCATTACCGGATAAATTTCCAGAAAATCACTGATTTCGGCTGGGAAGAATGAGGAGTTGTTGTGGTTGACCAGCGAGGGGTGGTGGTGATGATACGAGAGGAAATTTCGTAGTTCTAAACAAGAGATTGGTTGGAAGTTGTCGATATAATACGATGATGATTTTAATTACAATATTTTAGCTATTGATATATTACGCTTTGATCTACATCTCAAGAAGCTTCTTTGGTACAATGCTTGATTATGCCGGTTCCCATTCTCAGTCTTTTTGTGGACTACAGTGCCACCGGTGCTCTTCCAAGCCCGGCACTATGCGGGGAAGAGCCCTTACCGGTAAGCAGTGTAGATATATGGTACGGTAAGGGTTGCATATACGGTACGATGATGGATGTATGGCTTTGGTACATGAAAGCGATCTCGTGGGGCCTAGAGTCGGTTCCTTAGGGTAGGGTTTCCTTCAGACACCATGACTGATTGGATCAGATAGATTACTCATCGGTAATCATAACAATTCGTCTCC
This sequence comes from Rhynchonema sp. JSB1_4, assembly GCA_030248065.1. Classification (NCBI taxonomy): domain Eukaryota; kingdom Metazoa; phylum Nematoda; class Chromadorea; order Monhysterida; family Xyalidae; genus Rhynchonema; species Rhynchonema sp. JSB1_4. The sequence continues at coordinate 55,600 of JASAMV010005895.1, forward strand.
CACGCACGACAAATTCCAATTCAATCCTAGATGACTGAAGATCTGTTTCATAATAATTGCATTTCGCAATCTAGCTATTCTAGAACTTCCAGACAAGGCGTAGGAGGAGCCAAGCATGGCTCACTTCTTTACATGCGGTCGGCCAGTAACTAAGCGTGTGTATCTCCTTTTGGTCACTGTGCACTTTTCTTGAGTATAAAAGTTTTTTGGCAAACTTTTAGGTCACGGCGTGTCCACTTTGCGTGAGTTAAATGGGCCTCTCTTGTGAGAAATACGGTAACCAGGCCATGATTAACATGCCAGGTCGGACGGGATGACAGACAAATAACATTGCAATTTGTGCACTTCTAACAAAGGACCTCCTTTGGAAACCTTTCCAATAATAAGCCCGCGCAGTGTGCAGTGCTTTTGGCGCACGCTAAGATACAAAGGGAGTGTTATCGAAAAGTATTTTTAAAATCAAATGGCAGTCATCTTTTTGAGCGAACTGGGAAGAAACGCCCCCGAAGCTCTGTGTACAATACAGTGCCTGTAAACTGACCGACATAGCAGTTTATCAAACAGTTCCGACAGCAACCAAGAACACACAACATTGACAGCAATAAATATTCGGCACAAAAATTACACTCAGGAAAAAAACAACAACAGTTTTGTTGTCATGGCTCATTTCATAATTAACAACGACAGAAATGTCAAAAATTAAAAACTTGTGGAATAGCGTCTCCCAAACGCGATCAACAGAAAAAGTTACGAGTAACGTCAGTGGCCAGCCGAACAATTCAGCCGCTTACTTTCCTGCAGACGTCTGACAATGTCCCGAAATTGTTCGTCGGTCACTCTCGCGTTCGCCTGCCTGGTCAGTTTATTCGTTCGCTTTTTCTTGGTCGACACCTTGGTCTTTTTTGCCGAGCCTTTATTTTCGAACGAAGATTGAGGAGTGCCTGCGTTGCACAATGGTGATGAAGAGTCCTGACTTTGGATCGGCGGACTCGTTTGCCGGCCTTTTCGGAAGCATAGTTTCGTCAGTTCATAGGCGATTTTGAATAATGTGACCAGACTTGGTCCGAGCCACAGGCCGAACAGCCCGCCGACGTTGGACAAAAAGTTGCTGAATGTCATTGCGTGTTCCTGTGAAGAGTCGAAAAATATGCACAATTTGAAATCTGCAGTCAAACCACCACACTGAACAGAACGGGAATCGACTATATGTATTTTGTTCACAAAGCGGACGCTGTTCGTTACAATTCTTGTGCCCTATCCCAATCCGATCATTGAGCACAAGGACGTGAAAACCATGCTCTTCTCACCTCGGTGATGCGAACGAATTCCAGATCCGGATAGAATATTTCGACGTACATCCGATTCATAATGTCAACGTCACCATCAGCATTAGCGTCTCGTTTTGAGCGACGCTTCGATTCCAACCAGATGTCTTCATTTAAAGAGAAAGCCCATTCGTTCGTCTCCGAACGGTGTTGGTCCACAGCAGTTTCATTCACATATTCACAGACAAGGTACCGTTTCCAGTCACAAGGCACGTCCATCAGCTTCCAACTGCCCAGGTGAATCGGTTGATGCAGCCAAACTGCGCAATGCTCGTTGCCTGGAGAAATTGTGACGTTACTCAATTGAAAGCGCTTTGATGTGGGCTAACGCTCAGGGATGGCCTAACTGTTAGCCAAACGGTCTTTACGGTTCATTCTGAGAATGTGATACGTCGACAAACCACGCCTAAATGACCACCAATGAACATATATATTTCCTAAGGTAACGCTCACACATTGTGCTAGCGTACTAAAAAAGAAACTTGCCTTTTTTGTTGTCAAAATCTAAATGCCCAGTTTTGTTCAGCTCGTCCACCATCAGCATGTCACCATTGGGACTGGACCAATTTGACGTGTTGCCAGTGGATTCAGTCGAATTCTCAATCCGCCGTTTTACCGATATCCAGATTGCCAACGTTTGCGTGTTCTGGGAGCAAAAGGCTTGCAATTCAACAATACAAGGTCTACAGATAAAGTCCAGTGTGAGAACCCAGGATTTACCCGTTATAAAAAAAACAAATGGCAGCGTATTGGAATGGCTACGTTCCTTAGAAGGATAGGTTGGAAGGCCGCGCATAGAAAAGACGGAGCTAATTTTGCACCATAGTTTTTATTCCACACGTCCAAGTTCCAGAAATAGTTACCTGAGTCAAAACTGGAACTATTTCTGGAACGCTATTTTCTCTTAACCCTGGTATAACAGCATGATAACTGGCAACATTTATACTGTCAAGTCAGGGTCAGGATAAACTTGGTTTAGATTGAGTTTAACTGGGGTAACCACTCGATTCCGTATCTTTCGGTCCAGCGTACTTTTCGGTCCACAGCACTTTTCGGTCCATGTCACCTTTCGGTCCAGGTGCTTTTCGGTCCACAAAGGTTTCAGTCCAGGTACTTTTCGGACCAGGTACGATTCGGTCCAGGTACATTTCGGTCCACGAACCTTTCGGTCCAGGTTCGTTTCGGTCCATGTACTTTTCGGTACACCCTAATTATTTGAGTCCCTGGTTCAGAATGCGTGGCAAATGAAAAGAACATCGATAATCAGTACCGCATGACCAAAAAATCCCTTTCCATAGTAAAGGGCCACAGGTGCATTACCCATGTGCACCCCAGCTCGTTGCTTATGTTGCCTCGTTGAAACATCAAGCTTGTATGGCTTGTTTATGGATGGGCTTAGACGTGCACTTGTCGTCAGGCTTATTATGTGTGTTTTCCTTGTCGGACGAAGTACCGCAATACAACTGTTATACACAATTTATCTGACGTTTCGTGCCCAACTGGTGCACTTCTTCAGAGATATCTGCAAACAACGTAAAGAAAGTCATCTGACTTTCTTTACGTTGTTTGCAGATATCTCTGAAGAAGTGCACCAGTTGGGCACGAAACGTCAGATAAATTGTGTATAACAGTTGTATTGCGGTACTTCGTCCGACAAGGAAAACACACATAATGAATTCAATCAACCGCAACCACAAGTCAATCGGTTTTCTCAAACAACTCATATTCAATCGTCAGGCTTATGCTAAAGCTTATGCTTACACTGAGTGTATTGATACGTTTGAGGTGGCGTGAGGCGGGTTAGGTTTAGAAACTCCCACAAGCCTAAGCCTCACGACAAGTATACGCCTAAGCCTATCCCTGAACAAGCCATAGTAAAACTTGATGTTTCAACGAGACACGGCCCTTTACTACGGAAAGGGATTTTTTGGTCATGCGGTACTGATTATCTATGTCCTTTTCATTCGCAGCGCATTATGAACCAGGGACTCAAATAATTGGGGTGGACCGAAAAGTACATGGACCGAAACTAACTTGGACCGAAAGGTTCGTGGACCGAAATGTACCTGGACCGAATCGTACCTGGTCTGAAAAGTACCTGGACCGAAATGTTTGTGGACCGAAAAGTACGCTGGACCGTAAAGATACGGAATCACCCACGCCTGTATATATCTGTTGAGTCACGTGCGTAGCGTAGATCATTGCGCTGATTTTGCGCTTCGTGTTTAAAACGGCCAATCGTGGTTGGTCAAAGCCCGGGATCAATCGTTCTTTTGCACATTGGGCGATTGCTTCGTCGTGGCTTCGCCACAAGTCGTTGCGAATCCGGGGAATGTAGTAACTTTCTGTGTTTAAAAAAAATTTGAAACCTTAACCTGATAAGATTGTTCAAGATAACCTACTGCAGTGTACCTTCCCCAATTGGAACAAATTCGCAAAGTGAGAATAATTTCCGACGGCAGTGCTGCGGTGTTATCGACCATTTGTTCTGCAATGTATATTTTTCAAAGCCAAATAGTGCTGAAGCAGCAAAGAATCTGCACCTTTGCTTATAACAACAATCAGCATATTAACTAACTGATCAACTTATTTTACCGTTTTTGGATTTCGCCAAAGAGCTGCACATCGTCTTTCATACTCGTTTTCTCTTGCGTCCTCGAGCAGAGCTGGTTCGGTTGTTCCCTAAAGACTTCTAATTTTCTAAAAATCTGTCTCAGTTGTTGATTGGTTTCCACATTGAAAAAATTCTATGTCCAATGTCCGCAGTCCGCAGTCCGCATCTATTGAATACCTGGCCGCACTTGCGGACTGCGGACTGCAGACAATCGAAACATTTCTTTGATTGTGTTTGCTAGTAAGCATACAACTACAGGGTTGTAAATATGCAAACTTCAACACCGTGCATGATACTGTGTTGTCTTCTGCTGTTGCGTGAAACATCCACGTAATATCTGCCAACTCACAATAATCGACAGCCAACACACACACACACACAACTGACGGCTGCCACGTATCACACACAGCAAACACAGAATAAGGATACACACGTTAGAATGTTTCATGGTATTGAACGGCAGGCAACAGGGTAGGATTTCACGTTGCAATACATTGACAACCCTGTAGTTGAATATCGCACTAGCAAACACAGTCAAAAAGTGTTTCGATTGTCCGCAGTCCGCAGTCCGCAAGTGCGGCCAGGTAAAGGCAAACTACACCAACACGAGCCCGATTTCGAAGGTGGTGTGTATTCAAAACGAAAAGAAAGAGAAAATCATCATGCTCCACTTTGTATTCTCCAACGTGCAACATTTCCCAAATCAGCAGCCACGTCAGAATGTTTCACTATTCTGCCAGCTGCGAAATCGGGCTCGTGTTGGCGTAGTTTGCCTATAGATGCGTCTGCGGACTGCGGACATTGGACATACTGTAGTTTTTTTTCAATGTCCGCAGTCCGCATCTACCTGGCCGCGCCCTCATGATCAGATGAAGCGGTATTTTCTGTAACACACGATAAGGCCGCGTACAGAAAGAGCTGGTTCTGGTGTCCATTAAAAAAATTTCCATGTCCGAAAACCAGAACCAGAAACAGCTCAATCTGTACGCAAAACTGGATACCTTGCTGGCGCAACATTTTTATGTCAGAGAACAAGAAATATTTTCAGCTCCAACTTTACGCAAAACAGGAAATATTTCTGGAGCTGTTCGAACATTCGAACATTTGTGTAGGTTATTCAGGAAACAACGTACGATTGCAACATTTTGTTTGATTACAGGTAGACTACAGATCGATCTGGTTCTCTGATGCAGAATAAAAATGTTGCCCCAGAAATATTTCCAGTTTTGCGTACAGATAGAGCTGGTTCTGGTTCTGGTTTTCGGACATAGAAAATTTTTTAACAAACGAGAACCAGCTCTATTTGTACGCAGCCAAAAGAATGTTCACTTCACGGAGTTGTGCCTCTTTGGCAGGGTTGGAAAAAAAATTTGTTTTAAACAAGTTTTTTTTTAAATTTTTTTTAAAAAAGTCTGAGATTCAGGGAAATTTTACCAAATTTGCCTTAAAACGCGCAAAAACGCGAAAAAATGCAACTTTAATTGCCAAGTCACTTTTGTGACTTAGTTTGCATGACTTATGAAGGGTGTTTACGTCATTTCGGTGCGATCCAACAGTCTGTGCTTGATATGGACCGATGATTGCTGGTCTGTGGTATCGGACACAACAGTTTGTGGCCGAATCAGCAAGATTCATTCATAAACCACACAGAATTGAGAATATAAGCTACAGAAATACTTGTCGGGTAGCTGAATCAGTCGTATATGACCGACCTGATGGGGTATGACATCGAAGTACCATGTGGGTACATGCATACTGTGTCCCATGTATCACAGGAAGGTATAATAACATCATTTGGGGTATCTTAGGTACCAAATACATGCCCCAAAGTTGATTTTGTGAAGAAAATTTCTCGACCCTTGAGAAAAAATGACAAAAAATAACCCTCAAAAAGGCCATTTTTGGACGTTTTAGAACATTTTGTTCCCGCGAAAAATTTTAAAGAAACCTTTGTTTTAAAAAAATTTTTTTTCAAAAACCTTTTTTTTAAAAACAAAAATAATTTTTTTCCCCAACCCTGCTCTTGGAGGATCAACGGCAAATACGAGGCCTTACTATTCGTAACTATAGAGGGTTTTACAAAGGGGGCACAAACATATATGTACCTGCCAACCAGTAGTGTCGAACGTGCCCTCATACATCGCCATTTCATCCCCATTGCTCCAGTACCATTGTCTGGCAATCCACCAGCCTGCAGCCTTCTTCCATACCGCTGGCACCAATGTATTTGACGTCGTTGGTCCAGTCCTTCTGGCTGCCAGCCAAACTCCAGGTGCCCACAGTAGATCAAACAGACTTTCGTTTCTTGACGCTGCACGTCTGATCAAGTCGATTGCGTGCTGCACCTTGGCGGGACTGTCTAGAATGGCCAATCGAGCATACGCATAGCCTTCCGGGATCAGCCTTCCGGTACAAGAATTCAAATCTGCGTGCGTCTGCTGATTCAGACCGAGTGGAATACCGTTCGGTTGGATGTTGAGGAAGAACCGGTCTGAAATTTCCCAGAATTTGAAGAAAAAAACTGAAAAAAGCCTTCAAATTCTGAGCATGAGTTAGAATAATATGTCCAGTTTTCTTCGCACAAGTAAAACTCCTTGGATCAAACCTTTGAAATAATTGTCAAGCTCATAGTATTCAACGTCCTCTTCAATCACTGATGGTTTTATTGGATCTGAAACAGCAAATCTAGTAAACCCATTTCAGCTAAGTGTATTCCTGACATACCCTGTACCACGGCTGCATAATCAGAGCTCCAATCGGCCGCCTGCTCATGACGGTGCTGATTCAGAACGGTGATACAGGGTAGCCAGTAATTCTCGCCAGCATCGACTCCGGTTGCATTGTTCATAGCGCAGCGAGACACGAATGAGGTTTTGACCCAGTTCACCTGACAAAAAAGACTTTGGCACCTTTTATAATCTCGGTGTACATAGTGACCACATCAATTGCTTGCAGTCGCCTCTGAAGCAGGTTGATTTGCACACATGGCACCCAAAAATCGTGACTGTCAACGACTTCGGCCCCGGTTGCATTGTTCATCGCGCACGTTTCGTCCCAGCCCCAACGGTTTTTCACCCAATTCACCTTGGCAGATGCATATTGCTTTGATGTTGCAAAGGCATTTGTCAGTGTCATCAAATTTGTACTTGAAATGAATATTGGTCGCACAGTGTGAGAATCCATTCAGAAAAAATCCCAAATTGTAAAGCGCGTCTCACTGCAGATCACCAGGGTTCTATTTATATTCTCTTCGAAACATTTCTGCCGGAATCAAGTTCACTGCGTTGAAGAAAACCGACCGTGACACCGGCAGAAATGTTTTGGGAAAAACTATAAATGGGATGCTGGTGATCTGCTGCGAGGCGTGCTTTACCTAATGAATTTTCATATAGCCATTGTGGGACCAATACCAAAAATACCGATTTGCATTCGGGCTGGTTCCTGCTGCATTCCGCTTTGCACGCTTCAATGTCGGGTGAGTCAAACGCCCTAATCACGTGATGTTTCACACAGCCACGAACAGGTGATGTCCAACTCAGTGGAGCACCTGAAGTAGAAACCATTGTGCAGCGTGTTTTGGATGCCCCATGCGGCCTGTTTTCACAGACAGCCAGGGCGTTAGACCCTCCGTTAGACAGAGTACTCCAGATGGTCACAACACTCCCAAAGCACCTCTCGCTGGTTTTGTGCTGGCATATGACATGCGCTGCGCATAAGTTCATCAATGGCTATAAATGGCAATCGTACTTGTTGTTGTCGTTGCTGGCGTTGTCGGTGTCTTTGAGTTCGTAGGGGCAGACGACGTCGGACCACCTTCAAATACTGTCGTTGTGGCGATTGAATGATCAGATAAAATGTAGATTATATTTACTTTCATCCTCCTTCTTGATCTTCCAATCTTTGTGATTTAGCTCCAAAACATTGTCGACCTTTCTGCCACCAAAGATTGAAATCGAGTTGGGATGCGGCCGGTGACGATGGTACTTGCACGCGGGCAGACATTCTGTGACACACTTTCTCAACTCGTCGGAGGGTTTCTTCTAAAAGATTTTGCGTTGGAACACGTTATGTGCATGTCGAATTTAATTTTTCAAACAGAAAACATCATTACACACCTTGTGGAACACGCAGGCATCAATATCGGCCGGCGTGCACGCCGGATACTTCTGAAGATCGACATTCAGAAACTTCCGTTCGACCGGTTTCAGGCATTTACAGCGACGAATCACGTCAGCCAGCACGCAGTCAAGTTGGCATGACGACACTGAATACACGACCAGCGATGCGTTGAGCGCCTGAAATCCGTTATGGCCTTCAAAATCGATGACGATCTTACACTTTAAGCGCGGATGCTGACGGAGGCTGAGTTGATCGATTATTTTGGCGTGCAGTGTATTTTGGGACACCACTAATTTTGACCAGCGCAAAAGCGCATGAATGTCAACTCCGTTTCAAGTCTCGGGCCGAACAAACACCAAGTAATAAAACCAAATTCAGTGAATGTGAGGCCGCATCCGTCAAATGTTGAGATGACTCGAAATTGTTTTTCACAAATAGCTCAGGTGCAGTTCCCTTCAGATCGTGGCCATGACCGTCTGTCGGATCCTTGCAGCGGATTTTGCCCGCCAGACCGGTCCAAGTGAAAAACGGGCGCTCGTGCTCAACCAGCTCGAATTGCGTTGTGTCCAGGTAGATCTGCGAGGTGTTACAAAGCATCGTTTCCCATGTGAACTACATATCATGAAAAATTAGTTCTGGAGACCAGTGCCTGCCACTGCCACTGATGGCTTTGTCCTGATCAGTAATGTTTTACTGGCACTCTTGCGGAGCGCGGTTGCAACGTTTTCCCAAAGGAGCCAGCATGCCTTAACAACCCCGGATGAAAAACTGCTGAGTTGGTAACCTAAGATTGTAGGTAGTTCGAAACACTACTCTAAGGACACACTACTTTGATTACGACGGCACGGTCCATTGTCGGAACTTTCGCAATCGCATCCCATCCGATATTTTACTCCAACACTACGTGCAAACAAATAAGACCTCAAGTTTTTCGCCATCTGTCAACACAACGTTGAGTGAGGGTGATCAGTTGCAAGAAAGCAATTCGATACCTTATTGAAGGTGCCGGTGGTGAGCAGAATAGAGCCGTGACTTGTGCCGTCAAATTTGTCACCTTCGTGAAACGATACGTGCACAACATTGTCCAGGTGTGTTTCCATGTCGTGCTTGGCTGCGATGTCTCGGTCCGGACTGGCCACCACCGTTGATCCCGGTCCAAACTTGGACTCGGCTGTACCTGTTGTCATGTCCAGCTCAAGACTGAGACCTGGACAAAGGAAACATTTTGTTCACACGATGAGAACCAAATGGCAAATACGCGCTGATGCGTAATGTTGGCCACTACCAACCGGCACCGGCGATCAGTGCCTTAGACCATTCCTGTGGCATCTGCAGATGGTAACATTTGCCGTAATTGCTGTCGTAAATCGCGTGCGCAAACTTGTCGCATTCAAATCTTTGGTTGAGGAATGCGCATTGTTGGAAAAACTGCTCCGATGACAGACCAACACGCATGAAGTAGTCAGACGGACTTTCGGGGGTCCACTCTGCAAAATGGTTTTTTTCATCTTCAATTTTGCTATCATGAAAGAAATAAAACATGTAACCTGGTATGCAACTGAGCTCTTTCACGAAGGTCGGTTTTCGGTCGCTGTCGTAGACCGCAAACGTGTCATCTTCACAACGGCATTCCAGCTCGAGGCTGGGATCTGCTTTTAGCTCGTACCTGATAACAAAATGATTCATGATGATAAGCTCTTACTTAGATTTGCCTAATGATTTCGACCACGTCACTTCATTTTTCGTACCATGTTTGTTTAACGATTCCCGTTCTTCGAATCAAGTACATGATGTGACCTTCTGGACACGTGGCAAAAGCTAATGTTTTATTTTCCCACGCGTTTTTCACCGCTCGACTCATCCTACCGTAGTCGATGGTGGCGTTGCCGCGTATCGTGGCGTTTGCAACCGTGCACACTGGAATATATAAGTGCAAGTCTGAGCATTAAAAAGTTTTTTCCAATTTATCAAATCTGGTGAAGCTGTTATATACGCAGTTCGTACTCGGAAGTTCACCAGCGCCATATTCGCGTTCAGTGACCGTGTCAATGGGCAATATGAGCGATGCTGAAACGGGTGGTTAAGACAGAGTCAGTGTCTTGCAAGCTTAGGGCGGGGCCGTGCAAACGCGGGCGCGGGTCAGAAAAATTGTATGTCCCAGACCCGGTCCGCGTTTGCATGGCCGCGCCCTAAGCCCTCAAGCATTGGCCAGCACATGTATTTGCGCAACCACTCATTCTTGAACCTTCTTTAGAGTCAAACTTTTCTTAACGAATGTTGTAATCCGCAAAAACGATGCCCCCAGACACCTTCCGTTGTGGTCAGTTGGCTGCTGAGCAGGCCAGTCAACCCAGAATGATTGCCAGCTGCGTGTTTGAGCAAGTTCTTCACGTTCTCCTTGTACCAGCTCATGTTGAGTGTCAGTGCCAGGGTGGGGTAATGAGGCTCGGCATTGTTCGGACACAGATATACTGATGGGAATAGCATTTGCGTATCACCGTCTTGCACAGATGGTTGCAGTTGAACGGCTGTGGATGGAGGAAAGTGACAGTGGGGCATGGTTAGATTTGGTCATCTGACAAACATCGAATGTAAGAAGAACGTCGACCCAAAAGTGGGAAGGTATGAGGAAATGCGCCTAAAGTTCTTGGCCGTGGTGCCCAACAGCTCACTAAATGGCCACTTGAAGGAATTTTCTACATGCGGGTTCCATCAATGCTCACTCATGACTCACTTGTCACGATCGGTTTGTCAAAGAAATCGATTGTCTCAATTGTGAGAAAATAGATGAGACAGATTAACGCCAGCACAAACACGGTCAGCCACATACAGCCAGTGGCACGGTGCTCCTTCTCAATGTAGGCCGTGTGGAATTCGCCCAGGCCGTGCAGCTCTGCAAAAGTGATTCTTGTTAAGTGTTTTTGCATCGCATGCTCATGGTGCATTTGCACTGACGATGACCTGGTGCACCATGATCCGCTAAATTAGGTCGAAAGAGACAACATCAAAACACGCATTGAATAACCCACGTTCTGGTTGCTGGGGTTGGAAGTAAAACGTTACTTCAATGGGTAGATGCAGCCATTTTGGCCCTTATGTAATTTGCCTTGCATTCTCGAAGTAAGTCTGGTAGAAGCCACGCACGAGCGGCTCGTTTTTGATATGAAAACGATGAAAATGATGCTGTTCGGCCCTAACACCGTTTAGCCTGGCAGACCGGATAGGTTACATACAGGGTTGGAAAAAAATTTTTTTTAAACAAGTTTTTATTTTTAAAAAAAAATTTTTTTTTTTTTAAATTTTTTTTTTAAAAAGTCTGAGATTCGGGGAAATTTTACCAAATTTGCCTAAAAAACGCGTAAAATCGCGAAAAAAATGCAACTTTAATTGACAAGTCACTTTTGTGACTTGGTTTGCATCACTTATCAAGGGTGTTTACGTCATTTCGGTGCGATCCAACAGTCTGTGCTTGATATGGACCGATGATTGCTGCTCTGTGGTATCGGACACAACAGTTTGTGGCCGAATAAGCAAGATTCACTCATAAACCACACAGAATTGAGAATATAAGCTGCAGAAATACTTGTCGGGTAGCTGAATCAGTCGTATATGACCGACCCGATGGGGTATGACATCGAAGTACCCTGTAGGCAGTGATGTAGTTGGTCCGAGCAAGAAAGCTAGCTAGCTGGAGGGGTCCGGCACAAGAAAGCTAGCTAGCTAGCCGGGTACCCCGATTTGGGGGGGTATTGGTCCAGAAGTCAAAAACAGGGGTTTAAAATTTGGTCTAAATTATGCTAAAATAAGCCTTAAAATGCGTATTTTTGTGCACGTGCGAGAAAATTTGAACGAATTTGAGCATTTTGGCCCATAAAATGGTCATTTTGGCACTAAAATCAACACTTTTCTTACTTGATGACCGGAGCAAGAAAGCTAGCTAGCCAGTTTGGGGGGTATGGGTTTCGGAGCAAGAAAGCTACCTAGCAGTTGGGGTTAATACCCCCCCATACCCCCCCCCAACCACATCACTGCCTGTAGGCACATGCATACTGTGTCCCATGTATTACGGGAAGGTATAATAACATCATTTGGGGTATCTTAGGTACCAAATACATGCCCCAAAGGTGATTTTGTGAAGAAAATTTTTCGACCCTTGAGAAAAAATGACAAAAAATAACCCCCAAAAAGGCCATTTTTGGACGTTTTAGAACATTTTGTTCCCCCGAAAATTTTAAAAAAAAAATTTTTTTTTTTTAAAAAAAATTTTTTTCAAAAACCTTTTTTTTTGCCCAACCCTGG
>JASAMV010005896.1:0-37755 GCA_030248065.1 Rhynchonema sp. JSB1_4
TTTGGCACCCGTTGCGACGTGCATTCGTGTTTCACAACCGGTCTCGGTACCGGATCATCGTCGATGGGAATGTACCTGGTGGTCACGTGGTCCTAAAAATGACCGATTGCAAGAATCAGCGATCGAAGTTGACCTTCGAGGAGCACCGTCGTTTCGTGGCCATGCTGTTGTGCATTCGACAGACGGGCACGTTGCGACACGCCGATCAAAAACCTGAATTCGAGGTATGAGTGGCAGGCACACACGAGTCATTGAGTCCACGTGACTTTGAGGATATTTTGGGTTTACTGCGACGCGACTTTTACAATTTTCATCGTCAGCAGTGACTCTCGGGTCCTCTGTACGAAATGGCCAACACGGGTCCAATCTGTCACCAAGTTTCATGTGGGCTGAAATTCAGTCCCAATATTGTCTGGTTTCTAGGATCTGAAGCTCAGTTCGCTGCCGAACAACAGCAGTTTTCGGACTACATTGTCGATTGGATCAGTCAAGTGCAGAGGGACAATGGCGTACAATCACCTTTACAGTACAGACTGCTCGGTCGACCGTCTTGCTTCAGCAAACTGTACAAGGTAGAAATGAAATTGTTGTGTTGCTGTTCTAAATATTGACTAAAGATGTTTATGCTGACACTTCAGATTCGAATGATTGAGAAGAGCAAGCATTTGATGGATGATAGCGCTGCGGCCGACACGAACACCTACCAATTGCTGACCAAACCGATCGAACTGATCAAGCAGACAGCTACTGATGACCAGACGAACATGCAGAACATGCTGAGATTGGAGGCGACTGTGCTCGAAACGGTATCGGAGTCGTGATTTGTGTCAATTGTTTGTTTGTGAATTGATTGCGATGAATAAATCACTCAATCAATTTACAGGGCAAACGCAACAAGATATCGATTCCATCCGATCAATTCCGTGCGACGGTGACCAGTGATGCCGACGCGGTGCTGAAGAAATACCCGGCTGAGAATATTATCAGGGTTTGTCACGGAAGGGTAAAACGAAGTTCAAATGGAGTGCCTATCTTTAACATTGCACCAAATAGAGTGTCCAAACGGACGGCCAAGCGTTAAACTGTGCCCGCACACACAACACCCCGTTCGTGATGTCGGCCAGTGTTGTCAGACTGTTGTGCACCATGTGGTCACCTTTGAGGGGCACCGCATTTGAATTGCCCTTCGCTGTGCGATACGAAATATTGGGAGGTGGGTGTTGACTGTGATTATGGCCGCTCTCGTTGTGATGGTTTTGTTTTCTACAAATCACTGATTTTTTTATCTGGACGAGTTTGATGGCGTGAAAAACATAGTAAGTAGAAATATTCAAAAGGCACCACCATTCATCTTGAGTATTCAAGGCCGAGCCCATTCGATGTACGTGTTTGGCAAGCCCCTGCCACCTCGTGCCACCACACCAGCACAACAAATGTACTATTACTGCAAATATGCACTACGGGAAAAAGTCATTGATTTGGCCGTTCGCAAACAAAAGATGGTGGCGCACAGGAAGCAGGTACGGTTCAAGGAAAAATTTTGGTGACGTTGAAATTTAGGGTGCGTATATTGTTTGATCTCATATGGAAATATGTCACGTTTCAGCCGGGCTCCAAGACTGTCACTTTGACATCACCAGTGCGCACTGTGTCCAGTTACGAAGACATCACTGATGTTGACGCGTCAAAGCAGGTGACTCAATTTTCCCACGCAAGACTGTATTTTTCCCATTTATCGCTGTGACTACGCACCCTGATCGTTAGTGTTAGTTTACGATGCTGGCTCGTTATGGCTGACACAATACCATTTGTTTTTCAGCCCGAATCGCAGGAAGCAGATGATGTTGTCAAATCGCCGGGCAAAGGAAAATCACCGAAACGGTATCGACGTGCTCTCTGTTGTTTTTGTTGTCGAAGATCAGGAGTTATCTTAGGGCTCCACCAGATGAGACCCGAAACCCGAAACATAAATTTGCTCTATGTCCATGTTTCGGGTTTCCGGTTTTGAAAAAAAACCCGAAACACGAAGTATGAGAATCGAAAATGTTTCGACTGACTGTACAAATAGTGCACGTCCGCTACATGCGATAAGACCGAAACATTTTCGTTTATCATGGTTTGTGTGTCGGGTTTTGGGTTTTTTTTTCAAAACCCGAAACATGGACATAGAAAAAATTTATGTTTCGGGTCTATCTGGTGGAGCCCTTACTTAGGCTTAATCTGCTGTTCGTTTTCAGGCTGTCAAATGCGCAAATCGGTCTGGATGATTCGAGCGACGGCGAAGACGGGGGCCAATTGCAGATTGATGAACAACAAGCGTCTGATAAGGAGGATAAGCAAGAGAAAACGATCACAAACGAAGACTGGTTGGTCTTGAATTCGCTTGTTTGACTAACATGTTGACCCCTGCACTGCTTGTACAGCTTTTGTTCTCCATGATCAACTTGTCCACTTGAAAACGGTAGCTCTCAGCTACTGGTTCAGTTCGCATTCCGCAGGACCATAAACACGAGAGACCGTCGAAAAACATCGTCACCCTCTTAATCACGATTCTAATAATGAACGTATCATAATGTGAATGAGACAATGAGTCTTGATCGAATCGCTTTGTAGAGGGCTGGTGTGGGATATAATGTATTCGTAAACATTTACATTTATATATGTATTTGTCACATCACACTGCATTTTGTTATTGAGGCACAATGATGAAGCTCCAGCACGACGTCGCAGCTCCCGATTGAGAAATGATTCGGAGACCGTGTGGTCGCAGCTGAAAACAGCACCAGTTCCGAAAAAGAAACGCAAGCTGGCGACCGAGGCAAAAAAGCAAACCGAAAAGGTGGAGGAGACACACCACAAAACTGAAAATGAAAGCAAAAGCAAGTTGTGTGGTTAGCATTGTCATCTGGACCTCTTACGCCACCCATTTTTAGAACCAGTCAATGAGCCAAGTGCGAACAAGCCGAGTGCAAGTGTACTGGATACCATCATGCAGCAGCTGACCGCAACCACTGAAAGCAGTTTGTATTCAACAAGTATGTCCAGTCTTGTTGCACTTGTTCAATTTTTTGCTTCTGTGATATTTGTTTATGCCAAGCAAATGAAGCGAAAAGCAGACAGTGCATGCGTGCATGCGCAAAAAACGACACATTTTAGGGTGTAACCTGATTATTTGATCACAATTTTTAACCCTTTTGCCCCTTTTTGCCCTGTAATGGAATGTAGAATTCTACACCAAGCAATGGAAACTGAAATCCTGCTCAATTTTACAACACTAACCTTCTACCCGGGGTAAAATCCTACACAAAACTGAAACCTGCGGCTTAGCGTAGCGTGTTTAATATTTTTCCTCAATCATGCGTGTGTATTTTGAAATTTGATGTGCAGGTAAGCCATCTGGCCACGAAATGGAAGATCAAGCGAATCCTCCAAACCAAGGTTGTGTTGTTTGGCCTTTGAATCTATTGAAACATCTCATAACCAATCAGTCCATACTTCAGAATGGCTGTGGCGTTACGGCGTCTGGCTGTCGGGCGACCAGCGCATTTTGATTCGATCGAAAATCTACGGTGAAGCGTTGATGAAGCAAATGAAAGAGACAATGCCAGCCACCAAACTGAAGTGCACAATATTGCCCAAAGTCGAGTATTTCCCCGAACATGGCGCGGAGGTCAGTTGCAAATTTTTGGTTCATTCAGATGGGATGTGCGTCAAACTTGGTGATCGGATGGAATTGCGTCTCTCTTGGTCACGTGACCAAGAGGCAGGTCTGATTCGATAGCCAAGTTCGATGGCCCGAGTATTCAAACATCAACGCGTCTCATTCATTGATTATCTGCTTGCAGCGTTTGAGCACCTCCGAGCTGCTGTGGCATTACCTGACGTGGATGTTGTCCGGCAGCGAGCAGCATTCCGTATTTCGAGTCAACCACCAAACATTGGACATTGTTGGCACCGAACATCTGTTGGCCAAAGACTGGCTGGACAAAGTCGACAGGAACGTCGATATGGCACTCGCGTTAGATTGGGCTGTTGGCGATTTTGTGTATTATTTTTGTGACAAATTAGCGTAAACGCTTAGGGCAATTTTTCAGCCTGACCCAATGTGTGAATCGTTTCCACGATCTACTCGACCAGCTGCAGACGTAAGTTGACATGCTCAATTCTGCTCTGACAATAGATGCAACCAATCAAGCCAACTTTGCAGTCTTCAACTGTCGTCTGGTGACTACATGTTGACACGCAAGTCGGACACAGCCGACACTCTGCAGCTGATGCAAGCGATGCCGAATGCTGAACCGTGCGTTGTTGTTTCTTGGTGTGACCATCAACAGTGTGTTGCATAGTTCTCCTTCAATTGCAGCTGTGCGTTGGACATACGCACGGCGTTCACGGGTCCGATCAGCAAAGTGTTCGGTGCCAAATCCAACCTGAGCACTGACGAACTGCGATACAACGGAGTGGACGGACGGGTGGTGTTGAATTGGCACCGAGTCAAGTCACGTGTACCTGGCACATTCCTGCCCGTCGGCAATCCGGATGGAAACGTTGGAAAGGGTGAGAGTGAGATTGTCACAAAGTTTGCTTTTTTCTCATTTATTCATTCGAAAAGTTTGTGCGCAATTCAAGGCACTGCCAAGAAATCTGGCGCTCAGTCGAAAAAGGCTCAAAAGCAACAGCCGACAACAGGGTCACCGTCGAAATCAGCCAGGAGACGGAAACGAAGGAAAGAAAAAGCACAGCAGCATAAAGACAGCACCGAACTGGTGCATCAAGAGCAGTTGGAGAAAGAGAGTGAATAGAGAACTGATTTTATGAATGTGATTGTTGTATTTTACTTTGGTCAGTTAAACGAACACACAATGAACATACATTTGGAATTTGTGGTCGATAATCTATGTGATTGGCCCTGCCTTGTGTTTTTCTTCTTGCCCATTATTTGTTTTAATATTTCCTGTTACCATACTGCTGGTTTCCGTGCACATTTCACTTGTTGCACCTTCGTTAAAATTGCTTCTCCACCCTTTTTGTTGCTTTTTCCTGTTTGTCTTTGTCCGACGGTCCTGTTGCGAACCATGCGTCCTTCTGCTGACGTTGGCCAGTCTCTTTTCCGCTTCATGTTGTCTGCATTTTGTTACCTAACGTTGCTGTGGTCATGCTCTGTTGATTGTGAGTCATTGCCGCTTGTGAGCTTATCGTTTATCCTAACATTTCAATAGACGATGCACAACTCACAAAACAGAGATATGCTTCAAGCACCACAGCATGCAACACGTTCCAAACTGGTTGCCGTCCGTTTCAAAGTGCTTACCACCTTCGTGGCCAAGGCACCTGGCGGCAGCTGCGTGATGTGTGCAACTCTACGAATCCGGTGTCCTACTGTACTGTAGATTGTATACATATGTTTGCAGCCGTTTCAAATCTCCGACAACATATTTTCCCCCTGATTGCGTCGATTAACCGAACACAACATTATGGGCATTCGGTATCTGACCACCTATCTGAGTGAACATGGCCCGATTGGTGTGTACCGTGTGAGCACAGTGGATAAATTGGCCAAAAAGTTTCTGAAGGACAATCCGTCAGTGACTTCTCCAGTATTGCTGATTGACGCGCGATGCTTGCAGTTTGGCCTGTTCGCCGACGCTGTTGAAAAGGGAAAGTGGAAAAATATTGTCAAACGGTGGGTTGCATTGCGTTTGGGCTCGATGCTTAGCCAAGCGGAGACACTACACAGGAACGAGATATCGGTCCCCAAATGCCGGTAGTCTCATCATTGCCTATAAAATACTATTCTGGTGTAAATGTTCACAGTGGTGGAAAGTCTCGAACATGTCGTGTGGATAAGGTAGGCCGCATCCTCTTCCAGTTTGCGCGCGTTCCTGTTGCATTTGCGTGATTCGCATCTTGGCCCTGTCGTTATCTTTTCCGCTGCCATGACTGACATTGTGCCGGAACGCATTTGTGACGCAACACAGGTTTGTTCCGTTTCTTGTTGTTTTGGTCACATAAATGTTGGGTTCGGCAGAAAGCGATTGTATTGCAGCGAATGAACGAGTATTGGGAGAATTCGGCCGAGGGATCACACTTTGTGCGCTCGGATTTCTGGATGCAGTGGATGATGTCTATTTTGAAATTCGAATGTTCCGATCTGTGTGAGGTTTGTTGTGATTTTAATCAAGTCTGATATTGATTGTCGTTTCAAAATTCTGAAAAAAACTATGTGCGGGGGTGTGCCTTGAGGGCACGCGGTGCATACGACGCGTGGTCGGGCTGCAGTTTCGACCAAGCGGCTGCCTCAGACCAAATAGCCTGTTTGAAATCTCACGTGCCGTGATTGCAAACGGGGTATTACGGGCTTGCGTGATGTGCACCCCGTGCCGTCAGTAAAAGCACACCCGCATGCGTTTACCACATTTGCTCGGTTTACGGGTGATCTCAAGTCCGTATTAAATCATTGCAACTTCCTCCAGGTTGTGGTTGTGCCAACCGCCACGTCAAAGTCCGGTCCCGACGGTGCGCTGGCTGAGCGTGCGCGTGCACTGGGTCCATCCTCGTGCATCGGTGTGCTGAGTGATGACAGCGACATGGCCATTCACGACATGCACAATGTGCCCTGGCTGGTTGTGAGCTCGCGAACAAACACAAAAATTGACGTGCACAAGGTGCACATGTCATTGAAACCACCTGTTACGGTTAGAGAAAGCTCAATTTGCTTATCGACGATGACCAGAGGCGCATCTAACAAGCTTGATCAAACTACTTTCGAAATGTGGGCACCAGAGCGCGATACGGGCTGATACATTGGTCTTTACCGCAGTGGCATACATCCATAGGGGCAAATTGGGCAAATGCCCATGCCCTCTCCAGATTGCCCAGGGCAACATTTTTTCATTGTCCTGCGCAAGATTTTTGCTTGGTCATGGGAAATTTAGCTCTTCACAGTTTTGTTGTGAATTCAGCTACACATCAAACGCGCACACTGCAGGTTTCGTTTAGGTGCACTATATTTCCTAAAAATCGCTCGCTTCCCGCATCAAACGCCAATTATGGGACAGTTTAGGGACAATTTAGGGTTCGTTGCAAGCACTCTTATGTGGGATGGGTAAGTGTAGGGATCGGCGTCGGTCATGTAGACCGACACCGACACCGACACCGACACTTTTTTGGAAAGTACCGACACCGGCGAAAAAGCACGCCGACACCGACACCGACAGTGAAAAAATGACCGACACCGACAGTAAAACCGAGTTTGCCTTTTTTAGCCCTAAAAACTTATTTTTAGACCTAAAATGCCTTTTTGGACAAAAACCGGTGTGTTGGTGTACTTCTCACCTGAAAAAAGAGGGATCAAATACCAAAACAAAAAACAATTATGAACTTTGTATGATAGGATAGGTCTGTCTCTTTGTCGCAGGAACAAACAGGTTCTGTCCGCCTCTCACTCTCAGTGAAACATTCAACGTTGGAACGAACCGGATTTTTACCATGAGCGCAACTTTTGTTGTTCAGAATTTTGTGTTTTCATGTTTGAAGTGGTACAAAGGCATCGGCCACTATAAAAAGCGTCGCCGAAACCCCTCATTTTGTTAGCTAAACCTATTTCGAACCATTTTTGCATATTTGCAGGCCTAAAATGGCGTCAAAAGAGACCGATTTTGATATTCTGAACCGACTAGGTTTTGCAAAGCTAGTCCGGGCGGACTCGCGCGGCAAAGAAACGCAGGTCCAATGCAAAATTTGCGACAAGAAACTGGCCTATTCGAGAGGATCAAGCATCACAATTTCCCGTCACATTGTGACCAAGCACCCGACTGAATCAAAATTGTTCCTCGAGGCAAAGAAGAAACTGAAGCCGAAACCTATTTCTACTCCGTCCGCTGCTCAACCGACTATTAGTCAGTTTGTTACCCCAACCCCAAGCACAAGCCAATCAACGACAGACGCCGCCGCCATAAGTCGCAGCGACAGCGACACAGCGGGCGGCAGCACCAGCAGCAGCACGCCAAAATCAGTCAAAATCACAAAATGGGACCGGTACATGTTGGCGAAACGGTACTTATCAGCAGCACCGACAAGCACAATGTCTGAACAAGAATTCAGCCTGGCTGCCAGCATCTACACGAAGTACCGAAATCGCTTGAAACCAGACACTGCTGAAAAGTTGTTGTTCCTGAAGCGTATGCTACCCACGTGTCAATACTTGTACAATTGAGTGTATCTGATGTGATGGAGAATAATGATGTATCGGTGTCCTTCGCAAATAACTCGTGATTGATATTTCTCATTCTGTTCGCATGTCTTTCCTTTAATCTGATTCCAAAAAAATTGTTCTCTTGTTGTGTTGCACTGCTGCAGAATTGAAACTGAACCGTGTATGAGGAATTGGTCGTTCAAAACCAGCGCTTGGCGCTTTTTTATATGTTGTGGACAACTAAAGAACATAATCAGTACGAAATATATTTTTTTTCTAATAATAGTTGGCTGCCGAAAAATTGGGGACCGACACTACCGACACCTGAAAAAAACCGACACTTTTGTGGACCGACACCGACACCGACATTAGTAGTGTCGGTACCTACACCGACTTTTTTCCGACACCGACGCCGATCCCTAGGTAAGTGCCTTGCAGTCATCCTCCAGGGTACCTGGCAACCATCAGTCGTTTCGGCCCTCCTTTGGGCAATTTGGCTCTTTCCATTTTTGAACGATGAATAACGAAGGACATCAAATGGAAGGATTTTAACCCTAGCGGACATAAAAAGTGGAGAAAATCGCGCTGTTCGCGCGTCAGACACACAGTAGAGGTCAACAAACAGCAAGTTCTGGAAGTCGCGAGCTCAAAAAAGCAAAATTTGTAGCAAAAACTGGATAAAATGGTTTTTGGTTTTACCATAGTGCTTTCGAAACCTGTGCACGCCACTGCTTTACCGAGCATAGAGGTGTCATCGTGATTATTAACACCTAGCCTGGGATCCGATATTTTTCATTCAGGTTAACTTGATATACTTGCGGGCTGGAAAAAAACCGTTTTTTTTTTCGGAAAAAAACCGAAAAAAAAACCGTTTTTTTCGAGGCCTGGAAAAATACGTTTTTATTTTTTCGGAAATTTTTCCAAGTGGCAACTTTTGAAAAAAACGGTTTTTTTCCAAAAAAATTTTTGAGAAATTTTCCAAGGTCGCGAAATGATGTTGTCAAAACCACTGTAAATCGGCCCTAAACAGTTCAAAATGAGCACTTTTTAACCTCCAAGTGCATTTTTAGCCTGTTTCAGACCATTGCCCGACAAAATTTCCTCCAAAATAGGCGTTTTTGGACCATGGGTATCCTTAAGTACTGGAAAAATATTTGGAAAAAAAACGGTTTTTTTCCAAAAATATATTTTGCGGAAAAATACGCAAGTATAGCCTGAATGTTTTGGATTTTGTGTATCCTGTGTTCTGACCTTGTGATCTCCGAACGGCCCACTGACTGCAGGTCGGTCAATTCAATCAACGCGGCTTCATATCTCAACTGCGAACCAAACGTGTCGATCAACTGCCCCTCATCGCTGCTCTGGTTGGCAACGACTACACTGCCAATTACATCAGTTGGAAAACCCATGAACGGAGGCAGATTGTCGTGTGTGACATCAGTGCAAAGTTGAAACATTATCACGATGGTAGGGTCGGGTTCACAATAGCTATCAGTCAAGTTGTTTCGCAAGTTATGATATCGCTACCGTCCTAATCCTGAATAACACTGTTTATTGCCGTGCCCAACTACCCACGTTATTGTCACACAGGCCTGAAATTGCCACGCGCGGGCCGCAAAGAAGAAGCGCCCAGATTTGTGCGTCTGATGCGTCGTTTGGTGGAATTGCATGCTGACACACCTCTGACTGAGGAATCACTGGGTCAGTTGGAGACACAAATCACGGGTCATGACAATCAGTTGCTATGGAAAGGTGTTACGGTTGGTGGAACGTGTTTGATTTGGTTTCATTTTTATTTGTGCGTCACTTGTTGTTCTTGGTTATAAACAAATAACCGAAAGAACCCATTTTATGGAACAATTTGTCATTGCAAATTAAAGGCGTTCGGTCGCTTTTCATCATTTATCTTCAATCATGCTTAGAGTTATCAAGAATCGACCGCCACGTTGCATCCGGAGGACATAACTGGATCCGTGCGACTGCAGCCCGAGTTGTGGCAACACTTGCTCGACCTGGTTCGGAACGGCGACATGCACTTGGGTTAATTTCTCGCGTTTATTTAACGTTCGTCATCAATTTTAAACAACTGTTTGATTCAATATTCAGATTTCCTTCGTATCTTCTGTTCGACCGATCGTTTTGAAACGATTCACGTTGACTATGGCCGACCCGACTCAACGCTGCCAGTGCACTCGGTGCTGTTGCGTCCTGTGGTAGAGAAATTGTATGCGTTCTGTCTCGGCCCGAATGTGTGAGTTCAGATTGCTCCATTCGGTTCAACTAAATCAGCTAGCAGATTGAAATAAAATAGTTTTAGTGCATGAGTCGCTGATCGTTTTTCAGCACGATTTCCACGTACTACGCAGCATCCGGTCACAACACCAACAAATGCATTGAATTCACTACCGAATCGTTCCCAGGCGGACTCAGCATTTCGCAAGTGTTCGCACCGAATTGTGATGATCAACGGAAAATGCGAGCCTTGTGTGAAATTTGGGAATGGGAGGAAATGGACCCGAAGCTGGTTGGACCTTTGGATGTTGCCAAGTTGATGTCGAACTATTTCAAGGTGAGGCCATCTTACCCATTTTTTTAAACAAATAAGCGTTGTAGTTGATGAAAAATAACGCAGGCAAACGGTTGTCCCCATCAAGGCATTGTCGAAACAGCTGAAAAAGTCGTCAACATGGAGCAAATTGAGGTTGGATAAGTGTTTTCAACATTAAGTGGATATTAAGCAAACATGTTTATTCACATCTAGTCAGCCCATTCGGAGGATCCGACTGACCCCAAACCGGCCACAAATCGCATGTTTATTTTGATCCTCGAGTTCCTCTCCCTGTTCCATCTGAGCGTTGTTGTGTGCAACAAGCCAATTGCACCCGAATTAGCCATGCCCTGGAAAGTGTTCAGTGGACCGACCTTCCGCGCGCTGTATCGTCGTGCCCATAAAAAGTGAATAAGTAAGGCCGACCTCAGACAAACGCGAAAACCCAAAATTTTTCAGCGTAGTTATCATCCACAGCGCACACCCAGGGTTGGAAAAAATTTTAAACAGGTTTTTCTTAAAAATTTTTTTAAATCTTTTTATAAAGGTCTCGGATTCGGAAAAGTTTGACCAAATTTGCCTAAAAAACGCGCAAAATTGCGTAAAAATGCAACTTTAATTGACAAGTCACTTTCGTGACTTGGTTTGCATCACTTATGAAGGGTGTTTACGTCATATCGGTGCGATCCAACAGTCTGTGCTTCATATGGACCGATGATTGTTGCTCTGTGGTATCAGACACAACAGTCTGTGGTCGAATAAGCATGATTTACTCTTAAACAACGCAGGATTCAGTCAACAAGCTGCAGAAGCACTTGTTGGGTCCTTGAATCAGTCGTATCTGACTTACCCGATGGGGTATGACATCGAAGTACCACAAAGGTACATGCATACTGTGTCTCATGTATCACGGGAAGGTATAATAACATCATTTGATGCATGTTCGGTACCAAATACATGCCTCAAAAGCGATTCTGTGAAGAAAATTTTGCGACCCATGAGAAAACACGACAAAAAATAACCCCCCAAAAAGGCCACTTTGGGGGCGTTTTAGGACATTTTGTTCCCCCGAAAAATTCAAAAAAAAATTTTTTTTTAATTTTTTTTTCAAAAACCTTTTTTTGCCCACCCCTGCGGCACGCCAACCAGCCTCTGAAACATTTTGATTGAGCATCCACTCTGGTTTAGGCCCGTGGTTAAGGAGTTGCTGTTGTGCTGAACTTTTCGCTTTTCGCGTTTCCCTGAGGGCGGCCTTAGTAAGTATTATCCTTTCGATGAATTCGTGTATGGTCCAGCCACGTGCTCATGAGACGACTCTTTTTAAAGCTTGCTTGGCCAGATTCAAAAATGCGCCGGTTACACGGGTTTTCGCAAACAAAAGAAAGAGATTGGGCCGAGGTACATGATGACAAGTTCTAGCTGGCTGACCTCACTTTGTTGCGTGCTTGCGCGAACAGCAACCTCGTTCAACACACAAATGTTTTGGGAGTCAAAAGGGAATTTACGCACCGAGGTGGAGAGCGTGTTTTTAAAAAAATACACGTGTTTCTCTTTCATTTCCAAAATACGTGGAACCGGAACATTATTGGATCCGTTGAAGTCAACTTCAAAATAAGTCGTCTCATCGGCTGGACGATACAACATATATTTCACATATTTGCGCAGTTTGAATCAATTTATGCCTTGTTCTTACGTGCAGGTGTCATTCGTGTCAGTCATTTTTTTCTCAGTTGGTCCCAACGGGTTCGAAAAGTTCTTTTCGGAAAGTACTTTTACTGTTTGTCCTGAACTATGCAAATTTGCCGTTTTTTGTTCTTTGATTTTTAAAATTTCCAATTTTTAGCAACCAGGCTCGATTTGATAAAGATTTTGTCATGATTTCATGTTGTTTATGTGTGTCAATCAGATTTATTTTTATACGCGTTCACAATGTGTTATTTCGATTTTTTGCGATTGTCATAAGCGATGTCGGGTTGTTGTCAATTGAACCTTCAAGTCTCATCAGTTATGCAGGTAGTGTGAGGCGTTTGTTGCAAACTTTTTAGGTTTTTGTCTTTGTGCTCTTACTTGTGCTACATAGGTATTTTTGTTATTTGATGCTCTTATGTGTACTATTTTTGTCACTGGGCGCTTGGAATTGGGTGGTATTGAATAACCTTTGAACATTCGAATCAGATAATTCAGCTTTTGTAATGCTTGGCCGAACTCATGTGAAATCAATTCTTGCGTTTCTTTGATCTGGAGTAAAATCGGTCAAGATGAGTATTACTCGGCTGAATGAGGTTTAAACTCGGTTCGTTTTGTGATCCGTGCGCTGTTGCTTGCGCATTTCCAGGTTTTTGATATGTGTTCATTTTTTCATCACCATTTCGCATTTAAACAGCTTGCGGTCGCATCATGGGAGTGCAATACCTGAGCAAATATCTGCGCAAAGATGCGCCACTTGGTGTGTACCGTATGACAACGTTGGATAAGCTGGCCAAAAAGTTCATCAAAAGCCATCCCACTGTTGAACCACCCGTTTTGTTGATTGACGCGCGTTGTCTGCAGTTTGTATTTTTCCACGACGCGGTCAGTGTCGGCAAATGGACAGATTGTGTGGAACGGTGCGTGCGTTTGTGGGCTATGTGGTCGACTCCGATCGTCAGCCAACACGCCGAACGCCATACATTGTTTCTCGCGTTCTCTCAAGGCTGCTGCGTTGACTTGGCGACCAGTTGACTATCTCAATTATCAATTGGGCGATTTGTGAGTCGCGCTCTTCACGAATTAAAGTTGCATTCATTGATTTCAGTGTGCGTGCGTTCGTGTCGTATGTGCGCGGTTGTGGCGTGCGTGCCGTGTTCGTGTTTGCCAGCACCATCAACATTAACGTGCCCAAACTCGTTCATGACGCCAATCTGGTTTCGGAATGATTTGCTTTTCGCGATTATTTGGCCTTTCAGGAAATTTTATCTGCCTTTCAGCCAAAAGAAGAGAGCGGGTTTGCGCGCGCAGATTTATGGTTGCAGTTTATGGCTTCCATCCTCAAATTCGAATGTTCCGGCCAACAAAGCGAGGTGTGTCATCTGGTTGTACGTATCTGATCAAAACGGTTTGTTTTGTTGCTCTCAATGACGTATAAAACCATGCAGAAAATTAGTGATAAAAGCACAGTTGGAAGACCAGGTGGACAATTACGGTGATAGAAATAGTTACAACACCAGTTACAACAAAACCACAGCAAATAAAAGCTACAAAAAGCGCCAAGGAGAGAGAAAGATTACGGACATCAGGACAGATCACAGGACGTGTTAACAGAACTGAAAATTATGCATTAATCCTCGTCCTAGTCAAACGGCAAATGTCGGGCTCAGAGGGCATAGTGGGATCAGTCCATATTGTCAACAGTCCAGAACCGATGGTGGGGTGGTGATTGTCCGTCACTTCCGTGTGCCACCATTTAGCGACGTGGCTGGCATCCCCAGGCTGACGTGAATGCGTATCGAACGAGACATCGCCATATCCATCCCGTTGACCGCACTCGGGCGCGGTGGCGGTAGAGCCCGATCAAAACAGTTATGTTTGGTCTATCGCTGCTCTTTTCAGGTGGTCGTCATTCCCACGTCAAAGTCCGGTCCCGACGGTGCACTGGCTGAGCGTGCGCGTGCACTGGGTCCATCCTCGTGCATCGGTGTGCTGAGTGATGACAGCGACATGGCCATTCACGACATGCACAATGTGCCCTGGCTGGTTGTCAGGTCACGGGACATCACATGGCAACAGCCACTTTCGGTTGGTTTGCAGTCTGTCCTAACGAGTGTAGCTCGTCTTCAGTGATGGCTGACATGACGGTTGTGTGCATTACATCCAGCCTAAGCATGTTATGTTGCACCCCCCAGCTTGGTGTGTTCGACCAACACGCGTTCATGTGTGAGCTGCGTGCCGAGCGTGTCGACCAATTGCCATTGATGGCATGTCTGCTTGGCAACGACCACACCGATGATTACATCCAATGGCGGGACGAAGACAAAACCAAGGTGGTCATTGCGAACGATGTCAGCGATAAACTCAAACAATACCATGAAAGTGTGTGTCTGTGTGTTTGTCTAAGTACTTTTTCCACGGGTGTTTGTTTCCTTCTAAATTAGCAACATAAATTCGCAGAGCTGCAGCTGCCGCGAGCAGGTAAATGTGAGCAGGCGCCCCGATATCTGCGTCTGATGCGTGCGTTGGTGCGCGAACACGGTGACACGGCGTTGACAGAGGAGGAGTTGGGCAAGTTGGAGACACGACTGACAGGCAGTGATAATCGATTGTTGTGGCAAGGGGTGATGGTTGGTCTGGCATTGTTGCTCATGCGTTCTACTCACTCCCAACTGTGATTGGTTGCTGAGGTAAACTACTCACGATGTCGTGAAATCACAATATTACTCGCCAGAGCTACCAGCCATCAACTTCCATGCTGCATCCAGTGGACACGATCGGATCGGTAGCAATGTTGCCAGAATTGTGGGATCACATGTTGGATCTGGTTGGCAAAGGCGACATGCATCTGGGTAAATTTGAATGTTCTTGCGTGCGCAGCACTAGATTATTGTAGATGTCCATTGGATTCGTTATGACAGACATTCTACGCGTCTTCCTTTCCACCGTCCGATTCGACACCAATCATAGTCAATATCGTGGCACGTGCCATCTGCCGGCCCATTCTGTTGTGCTGCTGCCTGCTGTGAAGAGATTGTACGAATTCTGTCTCGGCCCGGGCATGTGTGTTTATGTTCATTTTTGTTCGCTTAATGATAATACGCTTTTCACGCAACACAAAAAATGCAACGTTTCTGAGAACTATCGTTTGAGTCAATGCAAAGCTATGTGTAAGCCAAGTTCATGCATTGTATGTTGTGTAGCAATGTGTTTTTGATTGCCCGTTTCCAGGTGATCGTCAGTGCGATTGCACCAGATCACCTCGTGAGCCAAAAACTTGTCTTCCAGCACCGTATCGACGTATTACGCCACAGCCGGTCACAACACGAACGAACCCATCCAGTTCACCACCGAGTCGTTTCCAGGCGAAGTCAGCATTTCGCAAGTGTTCGCACCGAATTGTGATGATCAATTGAAAATGCAAGCTTTGTGTGAAATATGGTGGTGCAAACAAGGAAAACGTTCGAAGAAAGCGCCAACAAAAACGCTTAAATCTACAACCGATGTTGCCAAGTGGATGGTGGACTATCTGAAGGTATTTAGACATATATTTGTTGATACTTGGTTGTGGGAGATCTATCATACCCAACTTGCTCATGCGTTTCAGACGAACAACTGCAAATTTTGGGTGCCTGGAATCACGAAAACAGCTCAGATGGTCGCTGAAAATGGACGCATGGTTGAAAAGGTCAGTCACTTTTTCTTGAACTTACTTTATTGCTTGCTGTCAAGAGGACCCTAAGAGCTTGCGTTCAGATCCCAACACAGTTCAACTTGAGCAAGCAGTGGCTGTCCATTCTGATCCTCGAGTTCCTGGCCCTGTTCCATCTCACCGTTGTCGCATGCAACAAACCAATCGCACCCGAATTGGCCATGCCCTGGAAAGTGTGGGATGGACCGACGTTCAGAGAATTGTGTCTTGCCAATGCCGCGCGAAAACCATGATGTATTGTATGTATGTATATCAGTAATTTCTGTTTTATTATATTTTTTGAAAGTAATGTGTTGAATTTATGCTATGCGCCTGCATAATAGACTGGCATGTGACAGTCAGCCTATCTCGCGAATGTTTTCGGCGTTAATATCTTTCTGCAACAATATCAACAGCATCGCAGCCAGCAGGACAGTATGCTTATGCGACAGTTGTGGTCTGGTGATCGTGATATTTCTGTAGTTTAGTACTGTTTAGGCTAGGTTCAGGTTAGAATAGTATGTATTTCTCGTAAAACGGTTGTTTGTTATTGTTACCCTTTGTGCCTTGTTTACCTTTTGTTTAGCGTTATTATTCTCTTTATGGTGACCCTTTTTCGTGTATCATTATTACTGTATTGTCCATTTGAATCCGCAGCGCAACCTTTTTCACGGTGGCCAGCCGCACGGCGGCCCATTTTAGTTCAGAGTTCGTTCGGTTTGTGCGTTTTGGTTTTGTTACCGTTATATGTGTGCCGCTGTGCGCGACATTACGCTTCCTTGTTGTGATTGACCCTTACGTCGTCAACGTATGATTTATATGTATGTGAACGAGCGAGTCGGCCAAGTTGTGTTTATTCGATGAGCGAATCAACAGACGAAATTACCACACGAAATAATAATCTGAATTCACTGACACTGGCTGATTTGGCAAGCTTGACGATATCCGGTTCTGCAGAACAACACGAAATTATATTCAAGCCTCGGGATTATGGAGCTGAGTTCAAATATCGACATTCGAAACCCGCCACTTCCATGATCTCGACTTCAGGAACCGGGGAATATGTTATCACTATATATAATATATACATATAATACACATAGATTCAGCACAACGCACAAAAAACGAAGTGTGAGAACAGTAACAGGAAACAAAGACATTTTCTTTCTCATGAGAGACCAGGTACAGTTCTGGGTGCAATTCTAGGCTGAAAGTTGAAGTCGCGTGCACGCGACTTCCTAGTACTAAAACATAGGCAGCGTACGCGCAAACTTCGCGTGCACGCGAAGTTACTTCGACTTTTGCCTATACTTTGTTTCGCACGCGCGTGCACGCGACGCGACTTCAACTTTCAGCCTAGAATTGCACCCGGTACTGTATGTAGCCTGGTCTCTTGAGAAAGAACACTTCTTTGTTTCACGTGTCCAGGCATGTCCACATCGTGAAATATAAGAGCTGTCTGGATGTTTAAGATCCTTTGTGTGCACAATGTCACTGAGTTGTATGCACACAAGAAAGTTTGATTCAGCATCAGCATTTCGAGACCCGATTCACACAGTGTGGTTTTCTATGTCTTCTTGGTCCTGGTCCTTTTGCAACTTTTGTTGCACGTGTCTGATGAGCGACCGACGCACGTGTTGTGCCGCGTGACGTCCGTGGTCTTCCAACTGTTTCGGTCGACATTTTCGAACTCGTCGCGCACACAGGTCTAGCAACTCGATCAGCGACAGAAACGACATGCCCGCGTACAGGCCCATTGAACCGCCAATGGCAGACATCAATTGCCAGATATTCATTGCTTCCTTCTGCTCGATCAATTGGTATTCGCTTGACTGCAGCATGAGCTTTGCGTTCAAATCTAGTTGAGCAACCAAGTTTGTGTACGTATGAAAATGCCCACCTCGAAGAACACGGCCAATGCGGCCAGGTGTCGTGACACTTGAGATCGTTGATGTCGATTGGAAATCTTTACCAAATCCGGTCGTTGCTGACCCCAGATTTTCAGCTTCGACTCCAGATACTCTTGTCGTGGCCAGAGACTTTGTGTGATTGTTTGTAGGTAGTTCGTGCAGACACACTCTTGGGGGCAGATGTCTTCGTAGCAGATCTTGTTCCTCTCGATGTCCATGAATACCTGCAAATGCAGGATGATGTGGCCAATGTGCTTGCGAGGATTTACTTGTGTATTCCAGAAAATTATCGAAGTTGATTTGGAATTTAATCGATTGAGACTTCGACTTCTAGTTGGCAGACTCTTGGCATATTCCCAGCTTCAGAAAGCTGCTTTTCCAAAGCGGTCTGGGATTGAATCATACATAATTGCTGCTTCTGTCTTATTTCAATCAGTAGAACAATTAATCTGGACCTGTTTAATGCACATGTTCTGTTCGTTGTTCTTGTAGTAACAAGCTTCCATAGAATCGTTCGACCTTCGTCTCTCTCCCACGTCACCCACGTCGCCCCTGCGAATAAAGGATTGAAAATCAGACTACGAGTCTGTGTAACAAACGGGAACGGAAACTACATGGGTTGATCAAAAATGTTTCTTAAAAACTGCAGTTGACCCCCTTGATGTGCAACCTGTATTCGAATGGCATGGCCTCGGCATCGACGCAGCCACAGCGACTCACAACGTGTTCCAAATAACACGAACGGACACAAAGTGGTCGCGTGTAGTTGAGGCGGCCGGTGATGTTGCGCCAGCTGCAATGTTCAATGGCATCTTCATGCCTTATCACAATCAAAGCCTTGTCTCTGGATTGTTCTCTGGAGTGCCAGGTTCTACCTGTTGTAAAGTCACAACTGAGGAGGCCCACTGGCATGGGAATAACTGTGTGCCACCACGTGCTATATATGGAGATTAAAAAAACACGATGTAAAAGTGAAACAAAAGTTCAAATCTAATTCATTTCTGGATAACGCCTTACAACCCAATGGCGTATTGACGCATCAATTCGTTGTTGTCGCCACACGGTCGTCCCCCTTTGTGTTTCCAATCGAGTCGATCGATTCGTGTCTTGGTCAATCCGACCGACGTCCGGAATCCGGGTGAAATGCTGATGCCGTTGTCAGCTGGTGTCGGCGGGTACGCTTCGTGGTTGATGCTGATCTGAACGGAATGTGTCAAGTACTAATCGAAATCGGTGGTCGGTCGCAACAATCAGAGGAAATGCACAGCAACGGAATCACAGGCATGAGCATCCGTTAGACCAATTTGTGGTCATTTAAAGCCAGAAAGAAGACGTGCCCTGAATCCGAGCGCAGCCGATTGACTGGGCATGTACTCGAGTGCATCGTCATCCAACACCAATTCCAGACCGAATTGAGGACCGACGAAATTGGCACGCTCCGACATGTTGATGTTGATTGTGTAGCACGCACCTGAAAGGAATGTGTGATGCCGAAAGAGAATACAATCATAAATGATAACTCTTGTCCAGGTCAACACGTCCAATAAAAATAGCTCACCGTACGTGCCATGTGGCCAGTAACGAAACGCTTCTGCTCGGCAATGGCGCCCTTGGAACAAACATTGCACAAACATTTTCTCTCTTTTGTGGCCGACTTCGGTGTATTTGACCTAAAATGGTTGTTGTACCTATTCTGATTATGCACAGCAGGCCAAACAACAGAGTTACTGTTTTGTATTACCTTGTTCTCATACAACAGGTAACGCAATTCGCTTTGCAGCATTTCGCGTGAAGAGAAGCCACCTTCCGGCACAGTACCATTCTCTCGATTCAAAATGATCGACCTCTCAAGCTCAACCAGAGACGCGAAAATAGATCTGGGAATTATGAATTGTTTATAGCCTGGTGTCAGTTATCAATGTTTGTTTTTTGATGTCGTCCATGCAACCCAAGCGCCACACCTGTTGCTTGCGCTCATTTGAGGCTGCGCTCTGATGTCGACTCGAATAATACCTTTTGCAATACACAGAATTAGCCTATGGTATGTATGTACATGGCTGCCACATGTCACCAGATCAACATAAAGATCATATTCTGTGTCGTTTATACAAGCTGATTACGCACTTTCCTGTCTTCGGCACTTCCTGCAGTGCCGATCTTCGTGCTGGATTCAGATTGCAGACGGTAATCACCGGGAATTCCAAGTCGGTGTCCTGCCAATACCGCACATTGACGCTGATGTCATGTCGCAAGTAGATGTTGACCACCTATACGAGGTATCAAATATGGTAATTTGACAATCCTTTGGCAAAAGCCACAATGGCAACACATCTTACCTGTATGATTTGAAACCCGCAAAGACACCAGGCTCCGAGTAGAAACAGCCCAAAGAACAAGCGTGCCAAACCGCGATGATGTCGAAATAATGACAGCCCGTGGGCGGACAAATCCGCTGTGGTGGTGCTGAAATTAGGAACTTTTCGCCACAATTATGTACATATTGAGCCTGCTGACTGGCCTCAATGCATGCAAGAACGCATTTGAGATTGAAAGGGCCTATGCACGCTGCACCCAGCTTCAATCAGCGAATAAAAGCTAACACAAAACGACCAGCTAATATTGTGTTCTTGCCTTGTCACTAACTGACAAATACAACTGTACAGACGAGCTCTATCAAAATACAAGTTGCGCAGTGATGTACAGTTACATACCTCCGGAACGTATACTGCCCATACTTGGGTTCGTCTCCATTTTTGTGGGTCATTGAGTCCATCACCAGCAACGAAGTGTGCCCAGCTCGGACTATTTCCTCAGCCATGTCGGACAAGTGCGAACTTCTTCGTTGACCACTGTTCGTCTCAAAATCTACCCCTAGTTTGTACCCGTTTGCTTGTTTGTCACCATGATTCGGCATCGTACCAAGCAAACTGCCACAACCAACTGTGTAAGGTTTCACTTTCTTACGTTATTAAACTTGATTGTATCTGTACCCGATAGCAGAAGAAGCCAATGAAAGAACAGCCGCGTTTTAATCACAACACAAGCTTGATCAAGAATCGCGCAAATAAAGGCCCCTCGGCCTGGGTAAAGGCCAAATTCACAGTGCTGTTATTCCCGAAGTTCTCCACGTAAAAAAACCGATGGTTTCACTCGGAAAAGCTGGTGATTTGTCATATTGATTTTACTCAAATAGGGCCCTGAGACTACGTCACAGCGCCAAGCGGTATAAACTGCGATAGTCAGGCAACAGCGATATGGTTTCAATTCTGAGCCATCCACCCCCAGTGTGGACGCCGCAATAACTAACTGCATGATTGAGAAGCAAGCAGGAATGCAAAAATATAACTACCATGTAACCGACACGAATCGGGGAATCTTCAGATGGTTCATATTCCTGAAATAGAGATAAGTAAGATCCGGATGGTACATCCAAACATTTACCGCGCTCATCCACGGTAGGATAAACAAATAACCAATGTGGTTGTGTGTGAGAGAGCGGACATTTGTTGCATGCATGCTCAGCGTGGCTGAGCCAAATACAGTAATTCAAGATAATTACCGCCCTTCCATTAACCGTCGGATGGGATGGGACGGGAGATGAACACGTGAAACTGACTGAGTTACGATGCATTGTGGTACCAAATTGTATCGTGGATGAAATAGATAAAAGTAATTATAATGGACCGCCCCGGTGTTGGTCTTGTGCTGTGCTGGTGTGACGGATGGAGTGGTAAACAGGCTGCAGATTGAGGGGCTTGATTTTGATTCACCAGCAGAGCCAGCAACTCAGGTCAATGGCTGCTCTTTGGTTAAAGTACGGAAGTATTGGAAAAAGGAACGCACCTCTAAATCACAGGATTATTACTGCCACCGAGGATCGTTCTAAAAAAATCCTACCGCGCCTTTTTACTTCAGAATACATAACCTTCTGACAAAAGAATGAAAATGAAATGGTACTGTAACAGCATCGGTGTCAGCACCACTTATGGTTGGTCTTTGTCATTTTATGTGCAAGCACAAGCACATGGTCATGGAATCCGGAAAGGATGCTGCGTGATTAGCTAAGCCCAATTCTGTTGTTGACCGTTATTTATATATCCTTCCTTTCGTGACTTCAATCATGTCCCTCTGTATCAAAGGTGCACTTGCCCTTTGTTGTGTTTCGCTCAGGCTAGATTGCCAAATATGACCATTTACGCAGCACACAATGCTTTCGTGTAATGGGGGAGATATAGACGGGTAGAAAAAGTGCAAGGCCAAAAACGATATGGTGGCGTGTGCTTTGTTGTGTTGCGTCGTTTGTCTCACGGGAGTCACACCAGCGACCACCAAACGTCACACTTGCACAATGCGCGTTTTATGCGATCGTACTTATGGTAGATTTGACACTTATCTGAGCCTGAATTGTGAAGGGGCGGCACCTTAGTTAGCAGAGTCCCCTTCCTGGATCAGGCACCAGACCATCATCGAAAAGCCGTCCTTCTCTGTCGCTTACAGGTCCTTTTAGATCCAATAAGAAAACGCGCTCGGCAGTTTCGACACTAAACGGCAGGCGCGCGCGCACTGTTTTGTTTTGATACGACACGGTGTGTGTGATAGGAGGGTTGGTTGAGCGCCACCGACCCTATGAATAGGTATGACCAGCAAAATGCAGGTTTGTCGTTCGTGTCTCTATGTTACGCACGATATTTGTCGAAATGAAACACGGATCCTAATTTGAATATCGTCGTCTTTCCCAGATCGTTCATGATGCCGGTTTGAGTACAACGTGAAATTTGCATTCTGCTCACTGCAGCTCTTAAAGGGGCTCCGCCATATATACGCGACCGAAACTAATCTCAATGAAACTTGGCACCGTAAGTGGGCTTGGTCCAAAACACTCACGGCCAAGAAAATTTTTCCGCATATCAGCTCCCTGTCTGAGCCAGGAGGGCTAAAAGGTAAAAAATTTTGACCCTACATCAGCACCTTGAAATTAAAATATCGATCTGTTTCGCATATTCTTTGTGTGCAGTTTGTTCACAAATTTTTCATAAACGCCTTGGGTCAAATTTAGAACCATATTCACTTTTTTGGCACTACCACAGCTCGCGCTATTTTGCCAAAACCACGGAAATTTTCGAAAAAAAATTTTCCGTTGTATTTTCCGATCACATAGAAAGCACACAGAGTTTTTATATAAAGTAGGCAAGAAAGCCCGTATATCATGCTATTCAGGCGATCAATGACTAATTTTCCACCGCTGATAAGTTTCGACAAAAGCTCGCTCAACTGTGGTGAACCTCAACTTTTTTGCCATTTTCTGTGGATCCCAAGCACACTTCTATCTCATATTTTCCTATTTTAGTAACAATGTACCGAGGTGATATATGGCACGCTAGATAGTAAAAATATAATTGTTGTTAATTATGTGCAAATCTAGGTTGGTCCAGCTGCATCCTTGGAGGTACGAGCAATAAATG
The DNA here is from genome assembly GCA_030248065.1 of Rhynchonema sp. JSB1_4. Taxonomy (NCBI): domain Eukaryota; kingdom Metazoa; phylum Nematoda; class Chromadorea; order Monhysterida; family Xyalidae; genus Rhynchonema; species Rhynchonema sp. JSB1_4. Next base: position 23,492 of record JASAMV010005896.1, read on the forward strand.
AATTTTACACAAAATTCAGAATTTTAGCAAATTTTCACTTCCGTCATATTTTTAGCCTATCTACAGTTGGGTAGGAATTGTGGCTTTTGCTGTCCGATGAAGCCCAAACATTATTGTTGTTTATCGGTCAAAATTCAAAATTATAGCTCTAACGTATCTTGAGAAAAGTCGTGTTAATTGAGGTCCATGCGTTGGACTTGGAACTACAACCGGGCTTACAACAGGACCAGCGTCTGCGGTGCCTGCACTTAACATGATTTTTCTCAGGATACGTTAGAATTAGAATTTTGGATTTTGATCGATAAACAACAAAAACGTTTGGGGCTTCATCGGAGAGTAAAAGCCACAAATCCGTCACAAATGTAGGTAGGCTAAAAATATGACGAAAGCGAAAATTTGCTAAAATTATGAATTTTGTGTAAAACTCATTTATTGCTCGTACCTCCAAGGATGCAGCTGGACCAGCCTAGATTTGCACATAATTAACAACAATTATATTTTTACTATCTAGCGGGCCATATATCACCTCGGTACATTGTTACTAAAATAGGAAAATATGAGATAGAAGTGTGCTTGGGATCCACAGAAAATGGCAAAAAAGTTGAGGTTCACCACAGTTGAGCGAGCTTTTGTCGAAACTTATCAGCGGTGAAAAATTAGTCATTGATCGCCTGAATAGCATGATATACGGGCTTTCTTGCCTACTTTATATAAAAGCTCTGTGTGCTTTCTATGTGACCGGAAAATACAACGGAAAATTTTTTTTCGAAAATTTCCGTGGTTTTGGCAAAATAGCGCGAGCTGTGGTAGTGCCAAAAAAGTGAATATGGTTCTAAATTAGACCCAAGGCGTTTATGAAAAATTTGTGAACAAACTGCACACAAAGAATATGCGAAACAGATCGATATTTTAATTTTAAGGTGCTGAGGTAGGGTCAAAATTTTTTACCTTTTAGCCCTCCAGGCTCAGACAGGGAGCTGATATGGGAAAAAATTTTCTTGGCCGTGAGTGTTTTGGACCAAGCCCACTTACGGTGCCAAGTCTCATTGAGATTGGTTTCGGTCGCATATATATGGCGGAGACCCTTTAAATCAAAAATTACCAGCTGAATTTGCGATTATATTCATCTGAATTACCTACCATTTTTATCCTTCCTTGTGCAACAGAAAGAAAACAAAAAAGCATAGGATGTTTGACTGTCTTTCTTTAATCTCGTTAACTTGACAATACAAACAACGAGCATGTGGTGGGTCCTCCTAAACATACCCCGATGTCCCCAGCCAATTCTGGTCACATCGTTTTCTGGTCGATAATGTAATTTATGACTCGACCATTTGTCTTGGCCGTTCGGGTCGGCCAGCTGCGGCGTGTATGTCCTTTGGGTACACTCGCAACCGCAATTGCTGCCGGCTGTTTTTTTTGGGATGAGGCGAAAATTGTTGTTGATAAACACACTCAAGCGTTAAAAAGTGTTCAGGCCGGTGCGGGTGCGGGTTGCGGGTCAGGCATTTTCGGATGTAGTACCGGATACAAAAGGCAATTCTCCATAATTTTGGTACCGCTGTGATCAGGGTGTCGAACTTGACATACTTGTTATTTTTGATTTACATACGTACACTTTGAAACATCACTAGACCACATTTTCCGCTAACCCGCAAAAAGTGATGTGGGTTGGCGGTAAATCAGGTAAAGTGATGGCCAGGGTCGACAGTTGACGCTCAGACTTTGGTGAAGAACTCAGGCAAACGAGGCGCATTCCCTGATATGGTATCAAAACTAAACGTGAAAATGGTACGTAAACGGTTTCACATGAAAAAAACTCTAACCCGCAACCCGCATGCATTGTGAAACCGGACTCAGCGACATTCTTTGATGGAATTCTTAACCCCGGTCTAGGATGTTTCTTTCGTGGAATGGAGCCATCTTGACAATGCACTAGAGTTGGTTCGAAAAACTATATTTTGTTCCTGAGTATTTTCTGTTTGTAAGCTAGTTTGTGCACATCCGATTGGTCATTCGATGAGTTGTGTGTTTTCCGGATGTCCTAATTTTCATTGGATTGTCTTACTGGAGAATGCAAAGATTGAATTTTGGTTCGTGTGCGGATAAGACCAGCAAATTGAACGAATTTTGCTGAAGCCCACGTGCACTGTCCACATCTCTGAGAAACGCTGTTTGTTTTCGCTCGCTGTTTCTTCCCACACAGTGAGACCCATGGTTCATTTCTTTGGCCGACAATGTTACCAATGCCAACACAAAACACCACATGCCTTCATTGAAACACTCCACAAAACTATATAAAGCCAAAACCGATTCCACATTCCAGTTCTGTGGTGCAGGCGGCATTTTCTCAGGCTCAGTTCACATGAGTAGTTCAAGTCAAACAGTGCATGTCTCCGGCCATATCGCTAGTGCGCCACTGTATCGCGTGGGTACTTTGTATCACGTGCGACTTCGTATCCCGTGTAATTATTTTTATAGGGACTCCACGTGGATCAAAACAATTCAGAAAACCAGACTAGGTAATGAAAACCCTAAACAAGTTATTAGCAACATCATCAGTTACGACACTGTGCTGTTTTTGGCTTCGGTTCGGTTCTGGAATATTTCTTTGGCTTAGGCTCCAGCCAGGAAGACCTGTCTCAGCAATTTGAAACATTAATCAGCCTTGCTCTCAGGGTGAAAAATTGATTAAAAATGTGTAAGAACTATATTTTGACTTCTTTTCATTTCGTCATCAGACTGATGCACATGCTTTATTACGGCGCCGGCATGCATGCATACGGGATGCAATGACTGAACGTGATACAAAGTCGCACGGGATACAAAAGTACACACGCGATGCAATGACGCTAAGCCGCCATATCTGATCCTATCGTTATGATTTGCTCCTTCAAGGCCTTACAAGCGCATGGTTGTGGTCGTTTTCCACTCGACCTCGACTACGTGCCTCAAAATCAATTTCGTTTACAAAACGCTGCCAATTTTGAACTGGGCGAAGCGAATTGTCGTGCCCAAACTCGATTGGTGTGTGACGTCGACTTGAGTTGTTTCATTCTGAAGGCGCCTCAACGAGTGGGTTACCGATGCGGTTTGGAAAGGGTTGAGTTTGCAATTTGGATCTCACATGGGCTATTCCTGACCCTTTGGCTTTAAGATACAAACTTTGTTAGGGATCATTTCCAATTGTGCCTGCCGGTTAGGAACAACTGACCCTGCGACCGAAGTCAATGTTTACCGGTTCAGGATCCAACATCCAACCCGAGCCCATACAGAATGCGAAACGTAAGAGACCTCGCTCAAGTCATGCGCGGCAATACAGAAACAATGTGGTGCCAGAACCAACAAATAACATTTGCAGCAGCCACAAGATGACGGTTGGCGCTGGCGGGTTTGATGAACTGGCGGCCGAACGCGAGTACTTAATGCGACATCCGACCAATCCGGCGCGTGACGATCTCACAAAGGGTCTCGCCTGGTCGTAAGTTCTTTATGCTGCTTCGGCTTTTAAACAGCAACCCTGTGGTCGGTTACCTGACAGGCATGTTGTCTTCATATTTCGTTTCAATAGGGTGAAACATCAGCTGCTCAGTATAAGCTGCCAGAAGTGAATGTTAGTAGGGCTGATCTTCCTTGCACCCAAATCGCTCGGAACAACTAAGACCCGACTCGACCCTGATCTCTAAGCACCAGTCCACCTACGCGGGCGAATTTTATGCTGAATATCTTTGCCACAAAGATGGACATTTCTCTGTTGGCCATCAGGAGGCAGCGACGTCAGTAAAGCTGAAAAGGCGCCACCACAAAATCATTTAAGCCCGCTCCGTATTGTCTTCGTTGTGCTTTTTTGCAAGCTCAAAGGACTTCGACATCGCTAATGAGCTTGCGTCTGAACCCAAAAGTATCGCTTTTTGCAATTTTCCATTTGCAACATCTTTTTTGTTTTGACCTGTTGAACTGAACCAGCTGCAATTTTTGCTCCCCTTGCAGTCGGGCCTTTAAATAAAGTCGGGCCAATAAATGTCCCGCCATTTCTCATTCAGAATCTTGCATTGCGAAAATCTGACAGTTGCTGCTCATGCGCGCCGCATCCAAAAGCTGTCATATAATGAAGGGTCCCCCTGGGCAAACAGTGAGCCATCTATGTGCTTTCACTTCCTGATCTTATCCAATATGTGCGTGCACATCATAATCCCCATTTCTGGTCCGTGGTTCTCATCTGTATTCAAGTTTGGTCTATATGCTAAAATGTGAAATTTGTTGTTGTGTCAGCGTTTGAAACGGATACATTGCAACACTGCAAGACTAGCCTATGCCCAGCAGCAAATAGAACATGTAACGTCTGAGTACAAACAAACTGTGACTTGCTGACAAATCCTGCTGGTATCCCGTCCACAACAAGAATGGTGCCAGACGGAATATGGGCGACTCTGTTTTACAGGTTCAGTGGAGAGTTTTGGGTCGCGATAACACCCGGTATTAGATGAAGGTCATCCGACCGGACGGAACGGCTTTGGTTACTTTTATGAATGAAGGATAACAGATAATAAAGAGCTTTGGTACTGATGCCACCATTTCGACCATTGTAAAAGTTGTTCATCCATGTTCCAGATTAGTGGCATTAGTGAATTTCTTATCCTTGATGCATAAAAGTCACGTGACCTCGATCCGAGGATCAAGCGTGACAATGCTGTACCCAACCTTGGCCCAACAAAAAACACCTCTCATAATATTGCAGCATCTTCGTGATCATCGTGCCCATTTTCGCCACCCTAGTGGGCCTGTGTCTATGCCTGGCTATGTGTCGCTGTTGCTACGAGGGCTGGCTGCGCACTCGGCGAACGGCAAAATTGTATCAAAGTGGCACGCAACGGTTCTCGTTCTACGCATGGCGCAACAACTACGAAAATCTCAATGCCGATGCCATCTCAGCCGAGGTGTCATTCGCACAGGTTGGCTGATGTTTCTGGTTGATGTCATGTGGTGGAAACTGCTGGCTCTTTGACGGCAAGCTTGTTATGGACGACAAGATTTGTATTTGAATAGTTTATGGAGGCCGGATCCAAACGAAATGCTCGAGCACAAGAAGCCAAACACTACCCACGACGGTTGGCCTGCTATTTGGCAATGGGAATGTTTTATTTCGACTGCCATTTGCGGCGATGGAGTTGGAGCACCATTTTGACCTGCGAAAAACGTTTGGTGGTGGTAAAAGTTGTTCATCAGATTGAGGGAAACAATCTTCACGCGAGATGAAATTAGTGTTATGTGCCAAACAAGGATTGCCTTTGCCTGACCGGAATGTTTGGCTTCCAATTTGATATGTCTCACCTTTCCACACAAACGTGTCATCACGGACATTTGTGTCGCTGCAGGTCCCGCCAACAACAGTGCCCCATCACATCCAACCGAACGTCGTGGTGCCACCCCACTCGCAGCACAGTCCTGCCGTAATCAGCAGACATCACAGCATCGTGCAACAGCATAACGGTGCACTGCCACAAGCATACAGTCCCGGTCATCGTTCGTTGTCCGTGTGTTACAACGGATCCACCGGTTACGGTAGTATCGGTTCGACATCGCCACTGATGATGTCCATGCCGCCACCGGCTCCCAGTCTGAGTCCGGTCTACGGTAGCAACGGACATGTGCCTTCCGCATCCTATCACCCGCACCAGCAATACCAACAAGCCAATATGGACCACCATCAGCCCCTGTCCCGGCATTCGTCCTATAGACACAGTCGTACTCCACCACGACGGCCCGCATTGCATCACACACTCAGTCAACCACTCAAATGGCCGTGAGACTGGTGGGAATGTACGACATTATGAAGCTGTGGGAGTACGTTGTTTGTTTGACAGTTATGTATTTGTTCTTCATTGCCTGAAACGTCGGTCATTTACATTTCTTGCACATTCGCACGCGCGTTGCACAGGCAGGCATGACCAGCTGGTTCATGAGTCACAGTTTGCTGTTGTTTGAACAAGTTGTGTGACAGACCATGCTTTGTGTGCATTCCCTCATATTTATTCTTTCCAAAATTCTGCTCATCGCTACTATCAGCAACAAACTTGGATAAAAACAAGATTTGAACGAAACAAACCGTGAAAATTATAATCGTGTCTACATTACATATACAAAACACAATTGGCATGAAGAATCACAGCGCAGAATGCACACAGAGACGAGTCAGGTCCAACAAAACAATAGATACCTAGAGGTTGACAGGAACAACACCATACGGCCAGGTTGTCTGGCATAAAATGAACAACAGAACACAGTAAAAAAAGAAACAAGACGACAAAATTGTAATTGTAGAACCATCTGAAACCCGGACACTAGTTTGGTCACAGAATCTAAATCATTTCAAAATGAACAACAATAGCACAACACAGGTCCCTTGTGTCACTGCCATACTGCGAAAAAAAGTTGAAAGTCAAAGTGGGGCGTTGGAATAGAAAAAGCTCAATTTCAAATGCAGTCACCGTCACCACGTCAACGCATCTGCGCCATCACATCGTTCATTGTGTCGTTCAACGTGGCACAGCACGGCACCGACCGCAATACCTCCATGTAGTAGCTGAACTCGGAACAGACAAGGCTGCAAGAATTGTTCAATTTGCATACATTGTATAAGAAATGTTGTTTAAAGTGACTCTACAATTGAATGTTGACCGCGTTTGTTTGCAGTCATATTTTTATAAAATGAAGGCAAGGTATCAGAAACCCAGATTTAGGGAATGGATTTTCTACTCGTTGCTTTTTGATGTTTCACGGAGCCCACATATTTTCACAGGAGGAGAAAAAATGAAAAAAGTTTGAGGCGGGCCTGTGCAAGACACAAGGTAATCCACTCTAAGATATTTTCAGTGTTTTATACACAGACGTTTCTCTGTTAAACGAGATATAAAGCATTGTACGAAACGCCAGGTGTGACAAATGATAAACGAAACACTCCGAAAAATCAAGCCTTTTTGAAGCACCCTTTTACTGCTGTATAATTTTAGGCATCTGTCGTGAATAAAATAAGTTGTCAATTGCAAATAAAAATCCTCTAATTATCCTGTGTTCAGGATGTGCTTTTCGTTTTTCAAAACCCTACACAGCTCGCACAATGTTTACCACAACATGCGCAAGGCAGCCAGTCCACAGCGCACACACACACAACAAAGCTTGCCAGCTGAAACATTGCTGTGTTGTCGCTGTGCTGGCTGTGTGTTGTCGTTGTGTGTGCGCTGCGGAATGGCTGCCTTGCGCATGTTGTGGTAAACATTGTGCGAGCTGTGCAGGGTTTTGAAAAACGAAAAGCACATCCTGAACACAGGATAATTAGAGGATTTTTATTTGCAATTGACAACTTATTTTATTCACGACAGATGCCTAAAATTATACAGCAGTAAAAGGGTGCTTCAAAAAGGCTTGATTTTTCGGAGTGTTTCGTTTATCATTTGTCACACCTGGCGTTTCGTACAATGCTTTATATCTCGTTTAACAGAGAAACGTCTGTGTATAAAACACTGAAAATATCTTAGAGTGGATTACCTTGTGTCTTGCACAGGCCCGCCTCAAACTTTTTTCATTTTTTCTCCTCCCGTGAAAATATGTGGGCTCCGTGAAACATCACAAAGCAACGAGTTGAAAATCCAGTTCCTAAATCTGGGTTTCTGATAACTTGTCTTCCTTTTTTGAAAAAATGGCTGCAAACAAACGCGGTCAACATTCTATTGTAGAGGCACTTTAAGAAAAAACAGGGACTAAAGAAAAGCGTAATCTACCAGCACACACCTCCAAGTGGCCACATCCCTTGGCGTAATGTCCATTTCCAACAGACGCGAGCGCATCGACTTTTTAAAGTTGTCATGCACACGAAACAACAGTTTCTGTATCTGGTCATCCGGCAGCACGGCAGTGAGTCCCTCGTGGAATCGTTTCACGTGTTTGCCGATGATTTGGAATGACGACGATGGGATCGAACCGCGGAACTCCCACTGAAAAATCAAGTTTTCTTTCAATCAAAATGATTCAAATTTCTACCATCAAACAAACCTTGTCCAACACCGACGACAATGTTGCGTCCATCACACTGATCAGTTTGTTGTTCACTTCAGCGATGTGGTTGTTGTAGTCGGTGATCACCTGCCAGTTTATACAAATGCATAAACATTCGATCAGATGGGATCGGATGTGTCACATCACATCACATCACAATTTTTGCCAGATTCGTGTTGGTGTCGCTCGCTAAAGCCTGCCATATTGCACCAACCTGTTGTAAATATCTTAGCACATTGGTCGGCGTGTTTGTCGAGCTGAACGCTTGTCGAAACTCGCGTTCAACGAAAGGCACGTGGTAGACGATTAGCTGCAGACATCGCGACGATAAGGCTGTAATAATCGATTAATCGATAAGATCGAATTAAAAAGCGCCGTTCGAAAAGGCATCAAAATCGAATACAGAAATACAAACCGAACCGAGATTTTTGACGGTGATGGTTTTCAGTCCGACCAACTGTAAGGCGCCTGCACCCAAGATTAGTTGGCATGTGCGAGAATTGAAACTCTTCAACAATTCGACCAGTCTGCAATTTGACGATGGTTGTGGTCATGCGTGAAATGAAAAAAATTAGTTAGCTCGAAAAACACAACAAACTTGAGGAATATTTCTTGCGCAGCAAACGGCATACGCTCCAGACATTCGCAGTACTGCGCCATCATTTGTAGCAACAACAGTGCCGTGCTGGAAAAGAGTTACACATCTGATACTGGAATAATCGTGAAACTTTACCAAACAAGTTGGTCCACAACGCACCCAACGACAACATAGTTATCGCCGTTCACAACCAAATACGAAGGCGATTCACCACCGGAATCCGCATTCTTCGCGATATTCAGCTCCAGCGAACTCGTCGCTGCTGAATCACGCAGTTGACCTGCAGCTCGGATTTTTGTTTTCTTAGTGCGTATGCGTACCAAAATCTCATCACAGTGGGTGGATGTAACACTGAGTTTATTTGCAGAAAAATCAAAACAATCTGATTTGACAAGTTCGACCGACAAACCTGTACGCTCGCAGTAGAGCACAATACGCTGGAAGACTTGCGGTACTTGCGCAGCTCGCCAATATTCGCTGTCCAGAATATTGCTGAAATGTGTGCATACACAGGGCCTTCGTTGATATGTGAATAGAAACATTCTCAACTAGGGTTAGACATCGAGGGATACCCGACATCTGGAACTACTTGACACCGGACATCCGAGAAAAAACGGACACCCGACAGTGCTGAAAATACCCGACATCCCGCATCTAGTTTTTGAATAAAAAACAAACATAATTTTGCTCACTTGCGTCATTAATACAGGTTCCAAGAATATTTTCTCAAAATTCTTCTCTCAGCAAGTGATGTTTTGAACCGTAAATGTCCCAGAAAAACCCGACATCTGGAGGCAGCCGACACCTACACTTTTTGGCACCAGACATCCCTCTACCCTAATCACAACCGAAACCAACGCGAGTTTCGCCTTTCTATCCTCATGGAATCGTGCGACGAACGCAGTGACATGTGTGCGCAATGCAGCACGCAGTGGCGTCACCGTGCTGCTCGTCGGTGATGTACAGTACCGATCGCAAGTGGTGCTAAAGTCGTCGAATACGTTGTAGACAGACATAAAGTCCTCCATTGATAAACGGTCAAGGAAGTTGTCCTGTAAACAACAACAGGTGATTTCTGCTGAACTACTGCGGCCTAAACATAAACTTCAGTCAGTGGCATGATTTTCCTCACATTTATTCTAAATTTTCAGCTGTTGCGTACATTGCTGCTTTCAAGGCTGCGTCATTCTTTTATATCATATCAATTCGTTTGTACTCCCATTGGTTTTCGCGTGCTACCGACTTGTCTTGTCCTTGCTACACTCTATCTGGACTGGTACGTCTTGTTGTTTTACGGTTTGTTTGTTTGTTAATTTCATGTTATACTCACATGTTGTCCATTTGTTGGAGTGTTCTTGATCTCGTGTCAATTTGAAGTGTGTATTTTCATAGGTAAGATTGGCAAAAACGTTGTCCGAATTCCCTGGTGTGCCAGCTTGCTTTAGCAGCTCGACAACTGGTACACATTTACCAATGGTGCAGTTGTATGGCAACAACAACTGGACAGTCAATAGGTACCTAGCTTGGTGCTGTTTGGCGGAGCACAGGCCTCAGCAGTCTAAATGTAGACCGAAGTGTAAACCACCACCAGACGTGAAATCCGATACTTGTTCGCCGTTCAACAACACATTTTTGACGAACCCTCCAAAAACACCAACCTTTGATCTGGCAATGAGCACTTTGGCGACCCGTTCCTGCACGACGGCAGCAGCGTACGCACTCAATGACTGCACACGTGCACGCACAGTGTCGATGTTGGGTGTTGTGTCGCTGCTCGATGTTGACAGAGAAACATCGGCCGTTGAACTGTAGTGTGACAGAGAACGTCACTGGCATGGCAACCAGCAGTGATGGTAATTAATGTTCGATTTCATGTCAATCCTTCATTTTGGCCTACACTACTACCGGGCCAACTCAAAATTCAAACCGTAACATAAACTTTTCGTAACTGTCCGAAACGAAATACTCACGCAGGCAAATCAACAGTGGCGAGTCCGATCGTAGTGCCGGCAGCAGCCACATCAATCAAATCGAGCAGGCAGCTTTGAATTGTCTACAAGGAAAACGGTGAACAAAGTAGTGATCGTTGGAACGAATAACAAGTTGTTGTTGCAAACGAATGACACAAAGCACCCACATTGACTTTGAGTATGTACAAGGTGAGCACTTCGAGCAGCCGAGCGATCATCACCAGCCACTCATCCAAGTCCATTTTGCGCATTTGATCACCAAGATTACTGCAATCGGATGCCTTACAAGATTAACAAACAGGCGCAATGTCACACACAATGGAACAAACCCGATATTTGAATCAAATTGATTGACGGCATCACAGTCAGCAACGTATTCTCGTATTGTCTGCAAAGATTTTATTCATGTTGAGCCGCTTTCAACTACTGAAAAAGTTATCGAGCACATAAAAACCGGAAAACGCCCACTTTTCGCACAACAGTCTTGGCGCCGGTCGCAATCTCATCCTCTAATACGTCACAATAACGAAACTCGCTGATCTTCGTCAGACCCACAACCACCGGGTGGATTTGATCCTGTTAATTGACACATAAAATAGGCAAACAGTTTCTCAAGCGAAGGCCGAACACGCAAGCACACGTCTTCAATAAGCATCGCTGAATCTTCGGTTAATACACCAGATAGTTCGATTTGTACAATTTTGACGAATTCTTCTTGCAACATTCGGCTGATCACATTTTGCATTTCAGTCAGCTGCATTGACAAATGCCTGCAATAAAAATTCGGCAATTTACTTTCATGCCTGTAAGGTCAAGTTGATCCTAAGAAAGCCAACCTGAAACACACGAGTCCTTTCAGTTCCTCTTTCAATACGGCCTTGGTTGTGATGATACATTCGAGTGCTTGTGGGTAATTGTATGTGTTCAGGAACATTTGCACAGACAATTGCGCATCGCGAACATTTGCCATTATTTCCAGCTAAGAATTTGGCATAATCCTGTTTGATACAAATTAAAATTAGAGCAATTAAACCTCGGCAACACACTTTGGACAACAAATCCGAGTAGTGTTCACGCGCTCGATGCAGATACAGCGCTTTGAAGCTTTTCTGTACTACGGTGTTGTTGAGAAGCGCGATCATAGCTCTGCAAAACAGATGTGAACAAATTAAGTAGAAACAAATAGCTGAACTAAAATGTTACACTAGCAAAATAATACCTGAGCCTCTTCAGTGACTGCCTTGTGTCAGCCAACTGTGCAGATAACTGATTGTAGGTTTTGACTGCTTCGAAAAACTGCTTGGATTTCGCAGCCAGTTGTTGATTCAAACGCGATTCAACGATGTCGTGATATGATTCAAGTTGGTCCAGTAAGTGGTCTTTCGATACGAAACTGTAAGCAAGTGAAAATAATTTTGTCAAATTTAAAAAATTGATATTACTTGTGTCAGACAGCAAAGCACCAACACTCGTTTTCCAACGACCGATTTCTTTGGCGAAGATGATTGCTGTTGCTCGTCGATCAACATAAATACCATTTTGAATATCTCCGCGTCGGCCAGGGAAAAGTTGGAATCAAGGAAGAACTGAAAATTTGCTCGTCTGGACAAGTTTATTGATGTGGACGTTTACAGCGTGGTGGCAGGCCAATCGACCAAGATACCTAGGGGGAAGATTCCGGAGTTACTCGAGATAACCCCACAGAAAACTCATTGTATTCAATGAAAATGTTGCGATCTAAACAAGTAGTGACAGATCATGCTGGTCATCTTGGTCCGCTTGACCCGATCCGATTGCGACCGCTGCACTGCACCAGTGTAGTTCCTGGTCCGGAGGGGGAACAGGCGAGACCGGTACCCCCTTTTTTCGGAGGGGGAACAGACGTACCCACCTGGGGGGAAGGGGGGAGGACCAAATTTTGGAGAAAAGTCATTTTTTTGAGGTCGAAAATTTGGCTCATTTTGTCCCTTTTTGGAAAAAAAATCTCAATAAAAAGAGTATTTTGGCGATTTTTGACGACATAAAAATCACTCATGCCTAAAAATGCCTATTTTAGGTCTAAATTTGCCTATTTTAAGCAAAAATTGGGGGAGCAGACGTACCCGGAAGGGGAACAGTGGGGGCAGGCGTACCATGGAGGTGGAACAGACGTACCCGAGGGGGACCCCCTCCCCCACAGAAACTACACTGCACTGCACTCCTCCAAACCAATTGGTGCCGTTGTGTCGCGTCACTATGATGCTTGTTGTCCCACACTCAATCTATCAGCACCAGAATTGCGCACCTGTGGAATGCGTTTCATGTCGTCGCTGGTCGACGTGGTCGGAATGGCATCCGAGCTCAACGACGACGAGTTCACCAACGTCAGATCGATGTGTCCGCCGGACGCGTATGCCGCTTGTTTGGCGCGCTCGAATCGAATCGCTTGACGTTTGGAACGCACGTGATTCTTGTATTTCTGCAGTTAGGAAGTACATTGTCAATTTAATGCAGTGTTTAGGTTTCATCATGTGACATCTGAGACCACTCGCACCGACGATGTCTTGATGCACCGCCTGTCTGAAGGATCAGGTCAAGGTCAAAAGTGCAATAAAAACGCGCGTTGCTTTGCTGTACAACAAAGACCAACCAAATTCACATAAAGACAGAAGTTAGAGCTTGGGACAAATACACAGCCCAGACTTCTGCCAGAGTTAGTTTTATATGCTTAGGCCTAAGCTTACGCTGAACGATCTGGCTGAATTAGGCTTCTTTTTCGGGACGATACATTCTTCCCTGCTGGGACCTGAGCCTCACCGGAAGCGTGGACTATGTTTTTCCAAGACCTATATTCAGGGAGCTACGAAGTTAGTCATCATGGTTAAGTGATCGGTCATACTACCTTTCCATATTGCTTCACATACTCGCGCAGTACCTCCACCGACACGCGGGGTGCGTTGTACAACGGCGCAACAAGCGCGTGTTCACTAAATTGCTCGCCCCAGTGACGAGTGAAGAACACCAACATTTCAGATCGCGATTTTCGTGGGTCGGCACAGGCGCCGGCAAGGTTTTGGCTTGAACTGAAATGTTGGGTGTGGTGCACGTGCATCACTGGTAGCTGGGGGTCCTCCAAGGTACAGTAGGTAGGTAGGTCGACCGTCGACGCTCCGTCCTGGTACAGTAGGTTGAGATTTTTGGCTCAAAACGATATAAAATTGGTATTTTTCACTCCAAAATTGGCGAAAAATCGCGCGCTACGATGAAAAAACGGTAGTTTGATCAATATTTAGACCTAAAAATTTTGTTCCCCCGCTCGGCTGGTACAGTTTGGTAGGTTGCCTGCACCCCACATTTTTGGTGGTACAGCAGGTTGCCGTACCGCCTGGGTAGCTAACGCCGCACCATGATGTTCATGCACCAGTAAAGGAGCAGCAAGTGAAAAAATTCAATGATTGTTGCAGCGTAAATTTTTACCTGAATATGGTGTATGGCATGCCACTGCCAATTGATGTTGACAAATCCGACAGCTTCGCAATCAGCGCACTTGGCTTTCTGGCCATCGACGAATCGAGCGACGTTATTTGTTTGCGTTCGCGCTCTTTTGCTCGCGCATCGTGCTGTCGGTCACGTGACGTTGAATCGATGACAATGTCTGGCAAACG
>JASAMV010005898.1:0-47696 GCA_030248065.1 Rhynchonema sp. JSB1_4
CTGGAGCTTCTTCCAGCAGGCATGGGTTGTTCATCGATCCCTCGGCGAGGAATCGATTTCTTAGTACGACTTAGTTATCGAACCCTCATTCCCGTAGCTTACTCTGATGCAAGGTCGCATAAGTTGAAGGGCCTCATGACTCACCAACAGGTTCATTTTTTATCTTAAGCCACAGCTGTGGATTGATCCAGCCGCTTGTAAACAGGGTCACAGAGATGTTTCGTCATTGTCAACATGTTTTGCAGATAGTACTACATACACACATATGTACGTACTACAATTTCTAAAGGATCACATATCAAAGATGCGCATGACACCAAAACGAGTTGATGCAAGTTATGTGAAACCAAACGAACCATGCAACCACAGTACAACTACATACTGCCTTCCGCTTACGAATAGCACCTATACAACTGCGAAATTTGATAACTATGCCATGACTCGAGCCCCATTATTATTCCTGCTTTGTCAGAGGTTTTCGAAGTGACTCTCTGTTATCAGGTGTGAGGATCATCCAAGCAATTCGCCATAATGCGTCATTGGCGGATCCAATGGTGCATTATCGCCTCATCGACTAAAAAGCTGGCCACTTCACAGCAAAATAGCGGAAGAGGCCATTAATCACAGAACTTTACAACAAAATCTTAAAAGTGCACGTTAAAATGTCGATTAATAGTGAAATTTACTGGTCGTCGTAAATGTGTGTAACAAATTATTTCCCACTTCGCATGTGTTGATCGTAAAAGTACATAGTGGCCCATTTTTTCAGAGAAACAGAATGATCTCATTCTCGCTCATTGCGCTTGGCGCGGTCTGTCTGCACGTGACCCATGCCGGAATACTGTTACCACGTGTCGCATTTCGTCTGCAACGCTACGTTAGACCGCTGCTTATACATAATTATACGCGTTTGAGCACATGGTCTCACTACATTTTTGCACTGAAACGTGGTGAAGCAATCGGGTTTGAATTATACACACTTAATAATTCGTATAATTAAAATTGATCACCGTGCTGACAACAATCATGATGCCGTTAGTACTCTGCATACATGCAAACCAAAGTTTTAATCTGATGAAATGAAAACTCGATTGTTTTGCCAGGTTCTAGAAAAATCACTGTGTGAGTAGGTATCTGCACGTGAACCACTCAGGGCAACACCATTCGCCGCGGAGTGACAACAAGACAGACGGACGTTGCAAGCGATTGGACAGAAACATCATCCAGCACACCAAAACCGGTTGTTCATTCATCCACATCAGCAACACAAATATCAGGAATTGAGCGTTTCTTACTTAATAACTTTAAGCTCTGAAAGGGGCTCAAAAGCACAAAGGTAGAAATCTGCTCGTCTTTACTGTTTCAAACTCTATGTACATCTGCAGATCCCATGAAACCCTTGTAGAGATCGCCATACATTTAAAAATTTAAGCTTAAGCTAAACATACCGCAGTGGAATAAAAGCAGAAAACAGGCGACTTTGAGCAACACATCAATAACAGAGAAATAAAACCGTGAACATTCCACGAAAACAAACAGAATTCCATGATGAATCCGGGCAAGCTAACAAAGGCGCCAACAACTATGTATGTAGGACCATTTCATTCTGTTTATTCAACGACTTGGCGTTTTCCAACGACTTTTTCATCGACCGAGCCAATCTAGCACATCCGAGTCCTTACGATCACTAACGTTCGATACTACCGACAATGTCCGAATTCAACACAAAATGGGCGATGTGATCGCTGATTCGACGTCACTGGACCTTGCAGCCAGTGGAGGCGAGCAGACATTCACACTCACGAAAAGTGTGTGCAAAAGGAGGAATTTATTATCTAGAAACAGCAGAGGTGTACGTAAAACGGCCAAAGTTCAAACTGAATTTTCAGATGGCCGTCAAAGTCAAATGTTCCAACGCCGCCTGCTACCGAGTGAATCCGGTGTACTCATTTGCCGAGCCCGGAACGCCAAGTACGATTAATGTGAAACGTATCGTACTCACTCGCAAATGAAGTGTGATATCTTAACACAGGACCAAGTGTTATTTTCAAAATAACACATGATTGTTAAAAAACAACACCACGAAGTACGTAAGAGAAGTGTTAATTCAGTCAAAGTAACACTTGAGTGTTGTTTTGGACAAAAGGGCGGGAATTTGAAATATTCTAAGGTATTCCTACGTTTTGTCATTGGCGTCTGATTTTCGTTTGACTTTTGCTTTCACTGATTTTAAATACATATTCTCCCACCTGTATTTGTTACAGGGCATTCGTTTTATTGCTATTTTGCGCTACTTTTCAAACATGGTCGAACACAGTGTTGAAATTCTACTTCAATGTGCTGATCGCCTTGCGTTCCCCAGATCAACACAGGCCCCATCGAAACCGTATCGAACGAACTCAAGAACTGGGAACACATCAAATGTGGACGGCATTTGTCAATCAACTTGCCCGCATCCAAATCACAAGAATCCAATTCAACAGACATTCCGCTGCGCATGGGTTGGATTGCAGTTGTTGGCATGCCCGCCCAGCTCACGGAATAATCTTGTAGGATTTTTGTGTCAATCTCAGGTTTAGGCTTAGTGTCAGAAGGCCTGACGCACACTCAAGTGTATTGTTGCGCGCTACACGCAACCCCAGGGGCTGATCAAGTGTGGCTGGTGATCAGGGGCTGCTCTTGCACCAGAAATGTGTAGTAGCTAATAGATTGAAGACTTGCATGCTTGGGTTTACTTTTCACCTGAAGCTTCAAAGGGCTTTTTGCTTGCTTTGAAATCCAAAGCTACAGCATGAGTTTGAGCCTAGCCCAAGACGTGTGATTAGTTTGCCCAAAAAGCCACCTAAGCTCTGCTCACCGAGCACGTGTACGTGAGAGATATTGAATAGAGAAGTTGTTCGACTTATTGGCTATGTGTTTCATTCGATTCAGGCCTAAGCCTAACGGCAAGGCTAAGCCTAAACCCAAGCTTGACAAATAAGCCTAGGCTTAATAGGCTAGGCCTAGGCTAGGACGGTGCTTAGTAATGGAAAAAATGGGTGGAGTTTCGGTGGATTTATGGGCAAGTTAATCAAATTTAGCCCAAGGCATGAACATCGTACGGCTCGATTGCCAATACCAGTGCTGCTAATCCTAAGCCTAAGCCTGAGATACAAGTCATCCTTTGCAAATGCCGAGTCATTCATTTCAATATTGTTTATCCGTTCATTTCTCATTCATGCTGCACATTGAACTATTTTCTGCTCGATGTTAGCTGTTGATGCTTTTGTGTACTGTGTTTGCTCATGAATTCTAAAACGTCAAAATTAGTTGTAGATTCTCTCGATTGCCGTTGGCAACTTCTAAAAAAATGACAGTGACGTCCACTTTTGTGCAATAACTACGAGTTGAAAATTTGCCTTATGGAAGAAAAGCGTCCCACAGAGGATAAACACCACCAGGATTTTCACTCCATTTCAAAGCCACTGTCATTGTTCCAGGGCGACGCCAAGCTTTCGGAATCGTGCTTGGTTTCCGTGAGGGCTGCCGTGAGGGCGCGTATAGTCATGTCAAACTGGGAATCAGAGGGCATTTTTGATGAAGTAACGCATCACAGATCAGCCTGACCTGTAGAATGCTTAATATACTTCGTCAAAACGGGTTCTTGTTTCCAGTTTCTGACACGACTACACGCGCTGTGAAAGGCGCATGTGAACAGCCAGCGCTTCCAGCGCTAAAAGTGACACTAAAGTGTTAAAAATTGAGGAGGAAAAAAACTACACTTTTGACGCGCAATGAGTGTTAAAAAAACTACGTAAAAATCCGTAACAGCCGTAATATAACGATCGCGAGTGTTATATTTATAACACTTTTGTGTTAAAAATAACACTTCATTTGCGAGTGAGTAAGTTCCTGTGGCTACAACAGCCCCTATCAAACGGCTCTTCAATTTTAACCAACTAAATTAATTTAAGCTGCTTTAACTTTTTGCAGGCCGGCGATCCAAAAGACGACCGTTTGGTGGTGCTGTCGCGGCGGCCGGCAACGCCGCACGCCGCAACACCGCAGGAGGACGAAACAACTCAGCTGCTAGCCGGAAGCACCCAATCCATAAAAAAACAAGAGTACAAATTCGTTGCAGAAAGCCTATCAGACAGGCGACACGTCACAAGAGTTGACCATCTCGTTGTTTGCCAAGTGCGCACCGCCACCAGGTGAAACTCGGCCTGCCGAAGGTGGCGCCACCGAACCAGCGCCGGCAGAAGGCCAGAATGTGTGCAACCATGTGAAATCTGAGGATGCATTGATAAACATTTGCAGCACCTTCAATGAAAACAGGTTTTTGAACTTTTAGGACGTTGCGCATTTTAACAAGCTGCGTACACCGTCTGAACAGTGCATCTTAAAAGTGTCGTTTGTCTGCCGATGAGCACCGCAAGTTATAATTTTACCTCATTACCTGCAATATTAGCCAACATTAGCCACTTCTGATCAACGCTCTGAACAGAATGTTGGCTCATTCTGGTTGAATGTCGAACACAAATGAGAAATGGCCAAACAAAACTGACTTTGAAACCCCGTGGTTTCATTTGCGAAGTCTTGTGCGCACAAGGACACGGGGTACTTTTATCACTAAAACTCGAATCTGTTAGCAAAATCAGCAAGTCAGATCACAAAGTACGCTTGAACAGACACAAATCCCGAACAGATTTCTGATCACACTATAACCGCGATTTGTTCGTATTTGGTGGTCGATTTCGGTTCATCAGCTGTTGGAGTGTCAGTTGCTCTCGAGTCGGTATCAATATCCAAACTGCCAATTGTTGGCGATCGGGATCCCTGAAACTGTCGAGCGATGTTTGTAACAGGCAAGCAAATTCGCAATAGGTATGAATACGTATGATGATTCCTCCAACCTCCGTGATCGTCTTCATCGGCTCAATGCGTAGATGCGCACGGAACGCTGTCTGCAGCTCTTGGGCCGAAATCTGACCATTGGCATTCGTGTCGAGATCCTGGTGCATATCACATAAAGGGTCGTATCAACTTTGAAAACAAATCCATTGACATGGACTTGACATGGACTTATGCATGGACTAGCCTCAGACAAGCCTCAGGGTTGCTTCGGCAAACTGCGCGTCATGCGCCCATGCCTACTGACGCAGTTTGTGCGTATGGCTGCGCAGCTTGCCGAAGCAACCCCGAGGCTTGCCTAGGGCAAGTCCATGCCAAGTCCGTGCCAATGCATTTGCCTTCAAAGTTCATACGGCCCAAAATTGACGTGACCGTCATTAACATCTGCTTCTTTATACAGAGTGACACAAACAGTATAGTTCTACTCTCCTATCGCTCAAACCACAATAGAGTGCGGTCCATAACGAACGCTAGGTTTCCATTTTGGTGTGTCAGCCTGGAGGTTGGCTGTTACGAAAGTAGTAAAAAAAGTTCACAAACAGCGAACGTCCGTCTGGCGAACTCCTTGACGTATTGCTGTGTGGTGCGTTTGCCGCCACTTTCTGACGTGCCGTACAAGCTCAGAACAGACTCGACATAGTGGGAAAACTGCTCATAATCGGCTTCGTCGGTTAGCTCTAAAGAAGTGTTAAACCATCAATTGCAGATCGACATATGTATGTGCACATTATCTTACAAACCAAGATCAGGTTGAATGAGACGCATCACGAACGCGCTTCGACCCTCAATAGTTGGATGGTCCAGCTCTGATATCGTAATGATTATATCCTGAAGGTTTGAATCGCGATGATCACCTGATGGCAGGAAGAGAGCAAAGACTTCAAAAATTTCCAAGCCTCAAATGTCACGACGTCCTGCTCTTGTCTGTCGAACACAAGAAACATTCGATGACCGTACGAATCACCGAGCGAATTCGGGAACAATTCACGAAATATCAACATGAAATCATCTTCCAGCATTTTGCCATTAGGACAGCGCTGGAAAACATTTAGACCAACAAATGTTTTTGTTCAGCTCGCTGTTAATTTCGCTTTACCGTCGTGACAAGCCATTAAGTGCCCGCCGTTTATGACCGGCGTGCTTAAACGTGCAGTGCTGATTTTTGCAAGTGACCGGAACTGACCGTTTCTGCCTGATGACATCACGCACGCGCTGATGGATTGGCTGAGCAAAAATCAATACCATATGCTGAGGCACGCCGGCCATAAACGCAGCAGCCAGCGCTGTTTGGACATGTGTGGCTTCCCACGACGGCGCATACCCGTTTGAATTCGCGATACATGTACTTGATCCATTCTTTCTCGAATCCCGTGCGTTCGACGAGCGACTGCAGGGCGGGCGGATTGATTCGGTGTTGATTGAACGGATCGTTGAGATCTTCCAAATCTTCGGGAATGTCTGGAAATATTGGCGCTGCTTGCGGAACATTTGGCCAAAACCTTAGTTATAATGTACCAGACCAGGCGCGTCATACCTTTGTTTCGGTCGAACAACAATTCATACAGTCTGTTCGTGCACCAACACACCACCATACACAAACCGTTCACTCCGCGACTCTCGAAGTTTGGCTTTTTGAACCGATCGATCGGTTGTTCTGGATCATCTGAAACAGCCCACAACCATGTATACTCTGAAAATACTTCCGGGAGAACCTTTCAACGCGTTGCCTGATCTGTAAAGCGGATTGTGCTTGTATTAGCTATTGCGGTCACGTGACTGCCAGCCACTCAACACATGAGTCTAAGGCCGCATTCACAATGCAAGCGGATTAGCGGGCGAGATGCGCACGCTTTTGCATTCACAATGCAATAAGCGGATTAGCGGATTAGCGGGCGAGCAACTTTTCACACCCGCTAATCCGCTGCACGCGTGTGCATTCACAATGCAAAGCGGATTAGCCTGTTAGCGGATTAGCGGGTCCGCTAATCCGCTTTTCACGATTAGAACTGGTTCTATTTTTTGCGGATTAGCACCGGAGGCGCACGTTCAGAAGTTTATTATTTGCCTTCAAAACATTTTCAGAGCATGAAAATAGTGTATACATGAGCAGCTAAAACACCTGCATTCATTGGAAACGTTTTTGTTGCAGTTTGATGTTTGGAAAAGAGATTTTTTACAACGTATGGTATTGGTCGCACAATGACTTTATAAGAATTGGTCAATTTTTTTCCTGAAACGTAAAGTGGAACAGTGACGGGGCAAACCCGCTAATCCGGTAATCCGCTAACCCGCTGCATTGTGAATGCGGCCTAACGAATGTTGGTGATTTATCAAATGCTACGAAACTCGTCTGGCTAAGTAAATTGCGTGCGTTTTACGGAATAGTCAAAATATTGTCAGAGCATAGGTGTCGCGGCGTTTGACATAAAGCAAACCTGCAAGATCAATTGAGTCCTTTTGCTGAGCTGGCCGTCGTGTGATGCTGGACTGACGACGAAGACTGCGACCGCGGCGAAATGATTGTCTGCATAATGGGGACGTCGGCTCAAAATCGGATTAAAAAAGCCATTGTGCCAATATGGTTTTTTAGCTTAGTTCACTTTTCTACCTTTTCACCTACCTTCGTGTCTTGAATGACGGCTGCCTGGTCATGTAGCTAGTGGTTGACGCTGTCGAAATTGACCGACTCGAGGTCGTGACGTGTTGTGAGGAAACAAGCATTTTAGTGCCTGAAGTGGCATTGCATCAATTAAAAAACAGTTAAAAGGAACGCGTTTTTTTTCAGAAGAACACAGCACAATCTCAAAAGTTCACAGAATCGAAGCGACAAAGTCTCAATTTTAGTTTCACCTGACTGATTGTCGCTATTCGTCGACGATGATACGCCGGATGCTGGTGCCTCAGCGCGTGACAATGAACTCTTGACACCGGAACGGGTGCGATGCGCGACGAGACGGCGTGACGCACTGCTGCTTTTGCGCTGAAGTTAGTGAAGGTGAACGGGTAATTTTGAAAACAACCCGGTTACTCCATGCTAAGTTTCGAAATGCAATGAATTTACTAGGAACCTGTGAGATTCATAATGAGTATTACCTGCAACACTGATGAAAATAATTTTCATTCTCGACGCTGATCTTAATACAGCACAAATGACTCATTCAAGAACAGCATGCTTGATAAAACATAACTTATATATTGCAACGCGAGCAATGAACTTCTGGTATTGTACTGACGAACAACTGATTTTGTTCCAACTTTGCTTGATCTCACAAGTCACGATCGCCCTACACTTACCGAAACTGAGTCAGGTACATAGACCAAGCCCAATTCATCCACAACAGCCAACTTCTGATCTACCTGAATCAAAATGCAACTCAAGAGACCGTGGTGGGACGTGAATTCAACACAAAACCGATGGCTTACAACAATAAACAACAGAACAAGAGAGCCTCCCATGCAGTTGAACAACTGAATTTTCTGAGAAGATCGCAGTGAGCGAAACCCCCGCGCGAACATATGGTTGCCTGCCGCATCGAAGCCTCAAATCAATTTGAAAGTGGAGCAACAGGGGCGCGCACTCAAATAGAGCTATGGCTTACTGAGATTGGCTGTGATTCTGTTGCTTACGGTGATAAGTCCTATTGATCTTAGGGTAATTTAGGAGAAATCGCTGAGCACTAAATTGTTGGCCTTTGAATTACTGTGATCCCTCCTTTGTAGCAGTTATCATTGCTGATGGAGCTCACAGGACCATAAAAAACGCGAGCAATAAAAGTCAGGGTACGTACAGGACTTGTTTACTCAACGCAGACGTCACAAACTCAAATTTATCAAGTCACTTGCACAGAGCATGTGTTCGTAAAAAAACACCAAATTTCGGCTGTTTACATGACACCCAAAAGCAAATATGGCACCAGAGGCCACACTCTCCGTTCACTTGCACAATATTACGCGAGAGGCGAGAGTTTCACATCAGTCGTTTTTTGAGATCGATGACCAACCACGTAAAACTTAGTCGCGCGGAAAAAAGTAATGAATCCAAAAAGTTTAAGCATTTTACCGTAGTTGTATGGGTCTTTGTGGTTGCTTCGCCAGGGTCAGATACTGTATGTAAGATGTCTGGCCAAGCAGACAGACCAACTAAGCTTTAATGCGAGCAGTCCCGACTTCGGACTGCCGTGCTCGAGTAAAACAAGTTGGTAGCAAATTGCGACGGAAGAAACCCTTTAATCAAATTGACAGAAAAAGCGCGATTTGCGATTTCTTCAATCCAAGGTTCAGTACGCGCACAAAGGACTTAACCGAAGAACAATAGACCCACATTGAAATAGAAACAACGAAGATGCATATACCATAAAAAGGAACTAACTTTTGGAGGCGAGAGGGATAAGCGGCTGTCGTGCTTGAGCGTGATTTGTGAGCCGCAGCCATACATTGCCGAAGCCATCTTTACGGCTCGTTCGGCGCACGGGTAATTGATCAAAAATTGACGAATGTCGTTTGCGAAGTGAGATATGAGCTCCACTTCGTGTCTGACCGAGGTTTGGTCTACGTGTACAAGTTGTATTGGAGTTGTTTGAACCTGATATGGAAAACACGCTGCGTAGTTGACATACTCGACGGTTTTGTTAATCGAAATTGAGACACGCACACAATTATGTAATTTATGATTTGCATCGCTGCAGCCTGAGATAAAGCCATGTAAATTTATAGCTCTGGTTTTACAACCTGATGATGCGCGATGCCACCTGCATAAATTTGCTGATAATGGGATGAGCAACAAGTGGCATTCAGCATTTGCTGCCCGCTGAAGGACACCTTTCGCACCGTACCAATCCACTTGTGTGAAAGCCAAACCCAACAACGAATATCTTTGCTTAACAATCGCCTTATTGTGATAACAGGCGCACGTGAAGATGTGGTATTCAAGATAGCTTTTAAAAAACAGTCGATTCAACTCCGGCGAACAACAGAGCCACTCGAGTGAGGCTATTTTCTATTTTTGAAGAAAAATGGCCGGAAGGAAATGTCATTAGCTGGCAAATAAGACATGGTTCGCGTGCTTGAATACGTTGATGGCAGACAAAGAAAGAAACAACAATAACCTGTATACCTGTTCATGTTATAGCATGAAAAGAACACTTCCAATCGTTGGAAGTCAAAGCATGCAGACCAAAGACCCCTAACCCGCATGCTGCAAATCTTTTTCCACAAAGACGGCACTTTTTTACGGCTGGAATATAATTCCGCGAAGAAACTTGAACTATGTAAAGGCAAACTGCGCCAACACGAGCCCGATTTCGGAGTTGGTGCACTAGCAAAACGCAAAGAAAGAGAAATGCTCATGCACCACGTTGTATTCCACAACGTGTAACGTTTCCCAAATCAGCAGCCACGTGTGAATGTTTCACTAATCTGCCAGCTCCGAAATCGGGCTCGTGTTGGCGTAGTTTGCCTTTATATAGTACGTACTGTCAGGGTTGAAAAAAAATTTTTAATTAACGACCTTTTTAAAAAAAATTTTTTGTGATTTATTTCGACGAAAAATTTTTTTATTAGAAAAAGTGTTGCAAACGACGTTTCAGGATAAATGAAATCGATACAACATATTTTTCAAAAATTGAAAAATTTTCGCCTGAGGCCGAACTTGTGTGGTGACACCCGGTTGTATTGTGCAGATTCCATGGTCTCCGACCAGTCTGAGGTTGATGTTCACTAACGATGTTACTCTGATGTATTGTAGCATGCCGTACAACGTATTTTAATGCATCTAATGCCGTATATCTGATATACGAACATCAAAATATCGATTACAGCCCAAATCTTGCGCGTCAGATCGACTTTGCTCGCCCGGTTTTGCACCAGACCTGCATATATATGTACATGTGTAGTAGCATGTAGTAGTACATTATCGGTGCCACATCACTATAAAAGACCAGCCCCGCGCATCCCTGTATGGATTTGGGGACAATACAGGGCGCCGCAGGCGCGATTTTGGAAAAATTGTCTCGTCCACAGAAAAAAAGTGCCAATTTTTTGCCTCGAAAAAGGCCATTTTTGGACATTTCAGCCCATTTTGGGCAACTTTTTTTATTAAAAAAAGCAAAATCTGAGTTTCAAAAAAAATTTTTTTTAAGAAAAAAATATTTTTAATTAGCCACTTTTTTTGAAACAACCCTGTGCACTGTAGATTTTAGCGGTGTGATGACTGATGGTCCTACTCCCTTAAAGGTGCTGGTTAACAACCCTTCGACCGCGCTTGATCTTGGGGGGTAGTATATATAAACAAAGTATGGACATCGTGTTACTCGACCCTAATCTGGTTAGCCGATTGGTTGCTTCCTGATGTTTCACGGCCACGTTGAAGTTTGCCCCTCGCGAAAAAAACCGAAAAAATTTGAAACGCTGCTGTGACACGAATAGGCTGTTTCAAAGTTTGACACTACAGTGACAGCAACCTCCAACAGTGTGCCGAAAACCGCAATGCACAATAGCTGTTGCTGAAACGTCCACATTGTTGAATAAAAAAATAAAAGGTTTCAGAAACCTGGCCATTTTTTGTTAGGATTTTCTACTCGTATAATTTCAAGCATCTGTGGTGAATGAAATAAGTTGTCAATTACAAATAAAAATCCTCTAATTATCAAGTTTTTTGTTTGTGCTCCCCAGTTTTCAAAACCCTACACAGCTCACACAATGTTAACCACAACATGCGCAAGGCAGCCATTCCACAGCGCACACACACAACAAAGCTTGCCAGCTGAAACATTGCTGTGTTGTCGCTGTGCCGGCTGTGTGTTGTCGTTGTGTGTGCGCTGTGGAATGGCTGCCTTGCGCATGTTGTGGTAAACATTGTGTGAGCTGTGTAGGGTTTTGAAAACTGGGGAGCACAAACAAAAAACTTGATAATTAGAGGATTTTTATTTGTAATTGACAACTTATTTCATTCACCACAGATGCTTAAAATTATACGAGTAGAAAATCCTAACAAAAAATGGCCAGGTTTCTGAAACCTTTTATTTTTTTATTCAACAATGTGGACGTTTCAACAGCTATTGTGCATTGCGGTTTTCGGCACACTGTTGGAGGTTGCTGTCACTCTAGTGTCAAACTTTGAAACAGCCTATTTGTGTCACAGCAGCGTTTCAAATTTTTTCGGTTTTTTTCACGAGGGGCAAACTTCAACGTGGCCGTGAAACATCAGGAAGCAACCAATCGGCTCACCAGATTAGGGTCGAGTAACACGATGTCCAAACTTTGTTTATATATACTACCCCCCAAGATCAAGCGCGGTCGAAGGGTTGTTAACCAGCAGCTTTAAGAGGGGCGGATGGTCCATGTTCCAAGGGCGACGAATGGTCCCAGACAGGTCACTGGGACCATCCGCCCCTCTGAAGGGGTGCATTTTCAAGGGAGACGAAGGGTCTCAAACTCCATACAAGGATTACCTCGTATTTTCGATTCATTTGTGTTGTGCGTTGTTTTGGCAGATAAAAAGGCACTTCCGCAAACAAACAATCTGCATTTCCGCATACTATTTTTTCACCTAAACAAAAGATATTTATAGAATTGGCATCTGAGTGGCACAATCGTTCCATTGGCTTGCAGACCACCACGTGGTGAGAAAACTCGGATACATCCTGGCTCAGTTATTGATTTAAAAGAAATCAGCGTTGTATTTCTCTGATGATTCAGGTGATAATGACTGGACGGTGCATCAAAATTGTGTGCAGCGCCGATATTCATTTTGTCGACTAAGCAAACAAAAACAAACAACACGCAGCAAAACAGCTGGGCACACATGAATTGACTCATTTGATGCCGACATAAAAAAGAACTCTGTTAGTTTAATGTTGCATTAATCCCCTGTTGCAACGTAACACCATGCGTCTAATCCGTTGCAATGCGTTTCTCATTGATTGGCCTACAAACTTGCCTATGTTGCTTGCCTTGTATTGTCTGATGTGTTGTCATGTTTCTTATGCCAGTTGTGTCTGTTTTTAATGTGGGACCGTGCGCCCCAATGTACTGGCAGGCAAATGGTTGCAAGGTGCCCTTGGGGGGATGGATCCAGATGGTAGCAAAAGTACCCCCTACCCAGCCTCCAGAGGTTACAAGGTACCCCTGGTCCGAAAACGGGTGTTTTTTGCATGCTTTATACTGCAAAAAGGCCAAAAAATTGGTACTGTTTTGGCCGAAAATTTGCTTGAATAGCTATTATATGGAGGTTTGCGCGCGGAGCGAGCGACTTTTGGTGTTTTGAGGTCAAAAGACGCCTATTTTACCTATTTAAGCCATAAATTGATGGTTGCAAGGTTCCTACCCTTCCCCCATCCCCCAGGGGGTGGTTGCAAGGTACCTACCCCTTAGGGGGGGAATCTCCCAGCCACTACACTGACGCCCCTCATAGAGGGAGACTGGGCCACCCGTCGCTTTTCATTTTGGGACCATCCGCCCCTCTTAGAGGGAGACTGGGACCATCCGTCACCCTTCCCAGCTTCACGCCAAGGGCGGCGAATGGTCCTCCTGGAACCATCCGTCACACAATCATTTTAGCGGAGTGTAAAGCAGGAAATAATTTTTCTTCGGTTCTTTGTCCTGTCCCTTGTGGTGCAGTTTTTCGTTTGAAAGTAATACCAAGCACATTTGCGCGCAGACAGTGTTAATGCACTGATAAATGGACCATTATTAACGACTGCAATCATTTTTTGAACTGCGCTTTGTAGTACATACCACATCCATGCTCTCATGCACCAAGCATGCCTAAGTCATCAGACGCAAATTGATGAACCATCTTCTCCATTGAAAGATGAGGAACACTTCTTTTAATCAAATCATCAGTGCGTACAACAATCACAGCGCATCATTTTGATTTGCACCGAACAAGAGTAAAATAAAGATTGTGAATAATTTTCGAAGTGACGCACAATCGTTTGGTCTGCTAAGTTTAGTACTTATCTCATGCTTTCCACAGAGAAAAGCCAGAAAGTACCAGGTGCGGCAACAGGTTAAAGGATTAATATAGGTACAACCTGCAAGGGCAATTGGAAACATTCCAGTTGACAAAAAAGCACATACTGTAGAACATACACGACGGGTGATGCAAAGGGCGTGTAAAATTATGGTGACAACCAGCGGTCTTTGCTGCTGTGCACTCCGTCGCGGATACGCAGACGCAGCTGGTTGCCATTCGTGGCCACAAGAACATTTTTCGCAAATGGTATTGTAGTAGCTACCCATCGCTAGAATTTTAATTAGAAAACTGTGCCACCGGCCCGGGTCTCTGGTGGGCCAGTCTGTTTCGCTTAGCTGATGAAAAGAGTGAGAAGAATAATACATATGTTAACAAAACACGCGCCAGCTCTTTTAAAGGACGACACAAGACTAGCACAGACTGTGCGAAGAGTATTTATAGCGGTGAGCCCTGATGATCAAGCTACATCACGAATGTTCAAAAACATTACTGTTTTGGGCAAACGGTTGTGAGTTGAAAACGCAAATCAGATTTTTCAGCGACGAAGCATGGCAGTTCACAGACATATCGAAAAATGGAATTTCAGCTCCCAGGTGTAATCATGCCGCACAAAAATATGCTTGACTGGGTGGAAACACGTCCCCAATGTTTGACAGCTCTTACGACCTCTGTTTTTACCAAATATGTACATGTAGCTAAACTAAATAAGAAACGCAGTAAGCGATGCGCCGAAGTCACGGATAGTGTATCACAGAGGGATTATGTTTCACCCAAATATTGTACTATTACCAATTGACAAATATGAGAATCAGTCTATTCACGCTTCAAATTTTATTTCGAACCAGACCTGTGTATACTCGTACTCCCAAAATTTACTATAAGGGGTACTACGACTGTTGCACAGGTCTGTTTCGACTCACGAATGACTTTATCAGTAATAAGAGGTGTAGCCATATCCACCACCATGTTGAGTATCTGTCCGTGGTTGCTGCTGCTGCGACGCGTATTGCGGCGGTGGTCCGGCGCTCGTTGGTGGATAATGGTAATAGGTGGCGTGATGCGGTGCTGTGGCCGTGAATTCATTCTTGTGTTCCGTTGTTTGTTGTCGATAGTAAACTTGTTGTGGAATGGACTGCTGTTGTTGCTGGTCACTGTACGGCACTCCGGTGGTGCCGT
Organism: Rhynchonema sp. JSB1_4; assembly: GCA_030248065.1. Taxonomy (NCBI): domain Eukaryota; kingdom Metazoa; phylum Nematoda; class Chromadorea; order Monhysterida; family Xyalidae; genus Rhynchonema; species Rhynchonema sp. JSB1_4. Next base: position 15,044 of record JASAMV010005898.1, read on the forward strand.
CAGAGTTCGTGAAATAATTCGTTGGGAATTGTGCCTGATATGCAAATTCTCGCTGAGACTCCTGCTTCTGAGTTTGCGCCTTGAATGACATGTGGGGCGAAGTAGAGCCGAACTGAGCCGTATGGGTTTGGTTGTAGTCTTGCACATTGTACATGCCACTATGAGGCGGTTGGTTGAAAGTCGGATATTGCTGTTGAGGTGGCTGTGAAGGATCGTAATAGTAAACCTGAAAAATAAAAATGCCATATGTACCTAACTGATTAAGGTTATGTACATATCGGTTTTTTTATCTAGAGTCCCAGGGGCTCTATCTGAAACAGTGTGGAAATCTGACTTTTTGTCAAGAATGTTTTTCCCAAATAGAAAGTCCTAAAAATATCAATCAGTGATAAAGTTTTCAATCCATGTTATTTTGCGGCAGGACATTGTGTAAATGCATTAGTAATGCACACACGCGTCCAAAGCAGCCTTAAAACACAAGTATAGGCTACTATGGTGAAGACAACGGGTGATATTTTCGAAGCGGTGTAAAGGTGAGTTGGGTGTAAAGGTCGGTGTAAGCTCAATCAAAAGCTCGGTCGGTGTCAGCTCGGTGTAAGCATGAAACATTGCATGCTGTTAACGTGGAATGTTTCACGTTTACACCGAGCTGACACCGACCGAGCTTTCGACCGAGCTTACCACCAACCTTTACGCTCAACTGAGCTTTACGCCGTTTCGAAAATGCCACCCAACAACCAATTTGTTCAGGAACCCAATTATTTTTAGTTGAAAATTATGTAGGTACCGAAAGGCAGCAATGTAAATCCCAAATAGACCCCCACGAGGCTTTTCTAAAAACTCTAGGCGGCAGTATTTGGGGGTGGGGCTGTAGACGGAATACTCTGGTACATATACTATGTACAGTAGATGGTGGGCAGCGAGTGCATTATAAGGTATGTATACCTGTTGCACCGGTGGCGGTTCCAAAGTGACTGGTGGCTCCTTGTAGTAGCCCATGGGCACCATTTGATTCTGACCAGTTTGGTATCGTGGTGTGCGACGTCTGCCCATTCGACCGAGCATGCCTTCGAAGATACTGAACATCGGGCCACAGCACGCATCCATCTGCAATTGCAGCGGCTCCGTTATGAGCTTTTCATTGAGCCAGACAACGAAATATGCAAAACAGTTGGTCAACCAACAGACCCTCATGCACTCTTTGCAGTATCTGTGTAGCAGCACAGGCACAACGAGGCAAAGTGCGAGCAACGTGACTAGAACTGCGAGGGGAATGATGATCCATAATTCGGAATAGTCACTCCTCGAGCCTCCCGACCATGGGCGCCGGTATGGATCACGGTAGACGGCAGGATCCATCTTCCGGAGGTAGTGCGTAGACAGCGCGCAGAGCAGCTCAATGAAATCGTTCTTGGGATGTCAGCTGTGGTGCTTCATTTATCTCTGAAAGTGTTGTTGGTGGTTCGTCAGAACTACATTAGAAAGCTGGAGTTTTCACGTGTGAAAAAGTTGTGCTAATCGCATTGGAAATAAAAAGACCAACTGGAAAGAAAACAGTGAAAAATGGCATTTAAAAATAAAAGATTGTTGATAAACCAATAAAATATGTATCTCTGTCTCGGCAACTCCAAAGCACGAGTTTGATTTTGCACATTACATTTCGATAAATGTTGTACTAGTCACCTCAACAAAACTGCAGCTGGCGCACGCAAATGAACGCAATGTCAGGAAAATCTGTGCTGTGCAGGAAGGTATGTACGCGCACATTGTCAAAATTTCTATTGAGAGTTGACATCAACTCGCTGTGTGGTTGCACAAGTTCAAATATTACACACATTTCCACTACTTGCTGCCTCACTCATGGCTGTGCAGTACAGAGGGTTGACATCGTGTATTGTTTGGAAACCACTTGGGATTTCAAACCCACGCTGTGTCTCCGAATGTCGAGCATCAGATCACATCTTATTACATGCAGATTTCATAGAGAGTGGGAGTACAAAGAGACACAGGAAGCTCGGTGCTTCTGAACAGGGTGCTTAAAGGTAAGACGAACGCGGCTTAAGCTATGTAACTCCGAGAAAACCTGCGTAAGAGATTTCAGCAATAATCAAAACCATGGCAACAGAAAAAGAAGCAATGTGCGGTTTTCATTTGATGCTGCAAAGTGCCAAGAATGTGCATCTTGTGCAAGCGCAGCACAGCCACAAGCAAACCGCGCAATGCTGCAAAGCAGTTGAAGGCATAGCATCAACAAATCTCATGTTTTTATAATGGTGGAAAATGACACGACACACAACGCCTATGTGTTGTTGCCAACAAACAGGAGCTGGCCACCACAGAACGGCAGCTGTGACAAGCGAATATGTGCGTGTTTGATTAGTACACGTGCAGCAGGTGAGACCTGACTGGATATTCTTGTTAGGTAGTTCCCGTTTTCGTAATAACCGTGTGGTACTATACATGTATGTATGTGTAGCTCATGAGCCCGCTGCGGTTTAGCATGAGTCATGACAGAGCCCGTGTGACTCTTATGTATGTTGGTACATGTATGTATAGTCCAGCAACAGCTAACGCAGAATTTATGGCAGCCACACTGCCTGATTGGTAAAGCGGAAAATCCAGCGATAAGCTTGCCCGGTTTTAGACCGGAAGCTCGCAGACCTTTTTTTTCTTTTTCTTTTCTTTCTTCTTCTTCACCTTCAGAATCGGCTTATTCAACACTTCGGTGGCTTCAAAAAGTTTTTTTTCAATTTTTGGCTGGCAGTCTTTTCATATGGTTCACCTCTTTTGTGTCGTTATGCAGAAAAATTCATACTTTGGCCACTTCTTTTTCTCTTTCTTTCTTTCGCAGTCTTTTGCATGCTACCGTAACCCCCAGTCGAACCATTCCAATTTTCATGTCTGAAGCGAGCGCGCACGTTTTCCGCTTTACGGATCAGGCAGATTGACTGCCATAAATTCTGCGTTAGTTGTTGTCGGACTATACAGTAGTCAATCGATAAGTGTAGTAGTAACATGCATCACTGCGAAACGCGGTTATTTTGTGTATTTTCTTAGGGCCAGAAATCAATCGTGTGTGGCTGCTAAGCATCTTTTTGTGAAAAGAAGTGCGAACGGTAATGACAACAGAATTCTGATGAAGTAGTATTGAAACCTCCGCACGTATTTTATTGCGATATTTGGCGTACACGCGAATATGAACATCATTGACGTGTGTAGCATAGAAGAAAATTGGTCAAAAGAAAGCAAATACTGTGAGCTTGCACCGTAAATTCATGCATGCAAAGTCAGTAAGATGAGTAGGCAGTTCCGCCAAAGAATTGAGGATTTGTTTGTTGCGACGTGTATTGCGGCGGCGGTCCTGTATTGGCCGATGGGTAATAAGCAGGTTGATGTGGCACTGTGGCCATGAATTCGTTTTTGTGTTCCATGGTCTGTTGCCGATAATAGACCTGCTGCTGTCGTTGTTGCTGGCTGGGGTATGGCATTCCGGTGACCTCCTCAGGATTTGTTGGAACATGTGTCTGATAGGCAAATTCTTGCTGAGACTCCTGCCTTTGAGTTTGCGCTTTGAACGACATGTGGGGCGTCGTTGAGCCGAAGTGAGATGTATTAGTCTGGTTGTTATCCTGAACATTGAACACGCGACCATGGGATGCTTGCGCATGTATATTTGTCGGATATTGTTGTTGAGCTGGTTGCGACGGGTCATAGTAGTAAACCTATAAATGAGCATCACTTTGCATATCCCGTCCAGATCGGATGGAAGTTATATATCGAGCAAGCGATAAAAAATTTCGGTCCATAATCCAATCCTACTATCAAGGATATAAAGCCGCTAGCTTTATGCTTCAGCTTATCTTATGGCTTTTTTTCTTACCTGTTGTACTTGAGGAGCTTCAGGTGTGACCGGATGATCCTTGTAGCATTCCATTGGTACCATTGCGTTTTGACCTGTTCTTTGACGTCGGCCCTGCATACCCTCAAACATAATGAAGCACGGCCCGCAACATGCATCCATCTGAAAAATATCTGTACTACAAACCGACATTTGTTCTGCCGCCTGTCTAGACAGGTATGCCCACATACATACTATGCATACATGCAGAGTGACTCAACCCATAACCACCGTGGTTTTGGTTATGCTGACGACTGACCTGCAGAAAATTACAAATGTTTTTGTCCTGCCCGTAAGTTATTGGGGCATAACCCCAGCTTGGTGATGTTTCATCTCATGACATATTTACACAAAAGACCATGGAAGTTTTGCGTTCGAGCGTTATGTCACTCATGTCAAAGCACTCACCCAACGTAGAGGACGAGTAATCCAAAAGGGTTGCGTTCCTATCTTGGGCACCATGTTGTGCTTGGCACATGTACTTATACATACATAGTACCGCACCGAGCCTTACCCACACTTCGTCACCATAAAGTCAATGCACTAACCCTCATGCATTCCTTGCAATATCTGTGTAGAAGCACCGGTATGATTAGACAAAGCGCCAGCGCGGTGACTAGAAGAGCGAGGGGCACGATAATCCACAATTCGGCATAATCACTCCGCATGTTGGCAAGCCAGTCGGATTACCGAGTATGAGACAGAATGAGAAGTCTACAACGGTCAGGGAAGGAACGTCTTCCTTCGTGCCAAATCGCACAGAGTCGTATCAATTTGAAGGCAAGTGTACTGACATGGACTTGGCTTGGGCAGCAACTTTTCATAGAGTTGTATTTTGTGATAGAGTTGGCCCACTAATTTCAAACAGCGTAAGAGTTGTTCATTTGGTGGACGGGAACAACTGTTATGGTGGGCGAAATCAGCACGCCAACTGTATTATAAAATACAGCTCTACCAAAATTTGCTTATGCCCAAGCCAAGTCCACGGACTTGCCTTGCCTCCAAATTGACACGGCCCATTATATTTATAAGTTTGTAGCGCTCATTAAGGTGTTACTTTACACATTACTGTATATCTTTACTATAAGTGTATTGCAATCTACAAAAAATAGCATCAGCGCAACGGTGCGCGGCAGGAGCAACGATGCCCCGTAATAGAGCCATTCTTATGGCAATTTACCATGAGAACTGACATAAAAGTTCAAACTAAGTTTGCCAACGGTTTACTCGTGCGAAGCGAGCAAGTCCAGGAAGCAACGCCGTTGCTGTGCCCGCGAATATATGACAAACAAACTCTGCTCAACCAGATAAATAAACATAATGTAAAACGAAAGCCGAGAAGGGAAACAGCACGATGTACACAGGCTCACAGTATTATGCAAAACCTTGAAAATTTGCGTGCATCAGTCAGCAGGTTGTTAAACGACATGTGCTCGCCGTCTGGCAGGACAGGAGCAGTGCCAACCCAGTCGCACACACGTTGAATGCAATGGCAGGTAAGGCAGTTTCAATCCCTCTGCAGTGACCACGCAGTAGCAGCATGAGAACTGTGTACTATTATAAAACATACTGGTCACGCGCGACACGTGCGTGTTTTGCAGCCTGTTAGTAAATTTCCAATTTTGTTGCCGTGCAGTGAGGTACGCCCAGTTTAGACCCAAATCTAAATCCGAAATCTTTTTGAAACATTCGGTCAACAGACATTGAGAAATTTGAAAATAGAGAAATTTACTTTTCAATGAGTGATGATTCGAAGTATGCATATGTTGCACGCAGTCATCAATCGATAGCGATAATGTTAGTTGTGGAATATACTGCTCGCTCAAATTTATTCATCTCATAGAACGAAATCATATTACGAAACTCTGGAAAGTTACAATTCCGCTTAACCACAATAACATCACAGTAATAGGAGCTACAGCTTTGCAAATAGAATCGATTATGCGCATGAAGAGGGCCCACAAGAAATAAGAACGAAGCATAAGTCGCTTGCAACTAATCTAACATCTCGCAGCAAACTATGAAAGCAGTATGGTTTCGGCAGCAAAAACACAGTAGCAAACTAGCCATAACCAAGACACATATGGTGCTAACTGTAACCTAGAAAACTGGAGCAGAGGGTTTGCGATATTAATTGTGCATACAACATTGCTTCCTTGCTGCAAATCCTGTGCGGCATTCTACCCGAAGGAGAAAGTAAAATATGGTGAACATTAAAAATGACAGTTAAAGTAGATCTGAATATCGGCCGATTTGCTGCTTTGTGATCAGTCATACACAGTCAAAGATACTTTTAAGTGGTTGGCCACTTAAAGATTCGTGCCAGGTGCCATATTCGGGCATAGTCCGAGCTGCTTGCACACTTTGTACTGATCGGGCACCTCAGCCAGCGCGTTGACGGCGAATGCAAGCTCAGCCTGTGCAGGGCCGGCGCTCAGCACCACTTTGTGGAAGTCGATGAAATGGAAGTTGTCCCATGGCCGTTTTGGGAGCCGCTCATCAAATACCTTAGTGGGTAAACTGATGTTGACTTGCTGTTGATTTCCGAAAGGCTACTTTCACAATGCAGGCGGGTTGCGGGCCAGGCCATGACCTACATTTTATTGATTAGAACTTATTCTACTTTTTGCTGGTGTGGATCATCAGCGCACGTTACGATAATTCTTATTCGTTGGCGCGTTGTTATGAGAGCACATATTTTCGAGCTTCTATATTTTCAGTGCTGCAGAATTCAACAAACAGCACGATAAACGCCAAATTCTAAGTTTTCTGCATGTGACGTTTCACGTCTACTCTGTATATGTCAGTAATTCAACAGAGCAAAGCAAATCTACCAAAGTGAGCCGCAACATTTCATTTTGGCTCCTAAACAGGTCTAAGTGTATGTGGAAACGTTTATGCCCTTCTGAAAAATGGGGTCAGCTGCAAGTTACATATAGTTTGAGCAAGTCACAGTGACCCGTTAAAGAGTTTGTTTTCACAATGGGCACGCGTGCGGGTTGGCGTTTGCGGTTTGCGGCTAAGGTACAATTACAATTTCTGACCCACCCGCAACCCGCATTTTGCATTGTGAAAGCTGGTGCGCGTACAGTATTTCGCGGTCCGCAGTTCCTTGATCCGCAAACCGCATACTTGTGAAAGCAGCTTGACGCAAAAGCAAGACTAATGACACTATGTACCTGCATCATATCCCACGGGCCATCGCCGACTCCCACTAGGATAATTGACAACGGGTAATCGCACGCATCAACTATGGCACGGCGTGTAGCACGTTCGTTTGTCACTTGGCCATCAGCTACGATAACCAAAATGTGATACTGGAAAAAGAAGAGATCGTCAGGAACATGATACTAGATGCGCAATTTTTGGGGTGTTAGTGTCCGAGCAAACTGCTGTCATGTCACTTACGTCGCCAACCCTCTGGCAGATCTCAATTGCTTGGTAGATCAGAGGTGCGAAATTGGTTGGACCGGCTAACATCACGGTCGGAGTGACGGCATTGTATTGTTGTAAAACCTGAGACAGAGCGCATCATAAACTTGCTAAGATGTGTCGTCATTTTTTCATGAATGAAGTGCATTGCCCACAATGAAAGCAAAAAACACATTGCACCTCATCAAACGTTCTGCAGTGCCCATCAGGCTTTAACGGGAACACCGACCAGTCGGCCGTGAAGACATCGCCAAACCCGTACGCTGGGATTACACCACTGGTGGCAAACGGCTCGAGCGTTTTTCCGAGTGTTCGTATTACCTGATAAGGAAATTTTTGTTTGATAAAATTATATTTTTGATAAGTTTGTAAATAGAGGACAGCAACAAATGTCAGATACGTGAATTATGGTCTGACCTGTTGGTACGGGTTTAGACAGTCAGGTGAAATATGGTGAAGCGACCTGTCGTTGAACGTGTTGGCGCCCTGATATTTGTTGCTCGAAGTGTAGTCGATTCCTTCAACATTAGCATGGCAGCTTCTTTTCGTGTTCAGACAGAGAATGCGTTGCGTTTAACTACCGATATCCGATCACAATCTTTAACGTACCAAATATCAGATTGCTGGCGACAAGCCCGGCGCGCCCAATCACTTGGCTGACTTGCTCAAGTGATGACAACTTGAGCAGCAGATCCTGTGTGTTTGAAACACCAGCGGCCTCAAGCAAACTGTCGCTCATTTGTTTCTTCAACTTTTTGCGTGCTTCGCGAGCACCTCTACAAGGACAAATGTGCAATCGCAGCTATAAATTCTTTAATGCCCGTCTACATGCACGTTGCAAATTATGAGACGAGACGAACCGGTGTAATTTCTGCTTGTCATGCAGTATTGGCCCTTCCTCCAATAAGTGCTGGTACTCTTGCTGTCGCTTGTCGATATCAATAGTCTGTTTCGTGGCCAGTACGTGTTCCGACTGCTGTATGATCTTTTCCACAGCTTGCAGTTCAAGCGGCAGTTGATCTTGAAGCGGTTGTCCACCGAACGCGCCAGGTGCTGATACAGGCGCAGCGAAGTCCTGCGGCACCTGGGACCAGATTTGAAAAATTTGGGAAACCTAGTTTTAGAAAAACATTAGCATATCAGTCCCCACAGACGTACATCTTCCACTTCATAATCGCTGACGTGTTCAATTTCAATCGACTCAATTTCTTGTGCATCCGTGGCTGATGCTTCAGAGCGATCAACATCACGACCATCAAGAATTGCTTGATGATCGGTTGAGGGGCGAGTGGATTTGCGGTCCAACTTGTGCCGTTTGCGACCTTCGGTGCCCTCCGCTGCTATACCCCCAGCAGTTCCTGGAACATTGGCGCAGTTTTAACGCGGGTTTATTGCAAATGAAGGCTAGCTCAGTCCGTACAAAACTCTACGGGGCCCAGCTCCACATGGCACAACACAACAAGACGAATAACGCAGTTAAAAAGTAAACTAGTAGAAAATTAACGAACCCAGCAAAGCAAAGTAAATGTCGCTCTAAAAAGCAAACTATCGATTGCACAAGCAGTGCAACTCATCTAAACAAAACTACGTACAATTATATGCACATGGTCCGTATCAGCAAGGAGTGTGAACTAACGTACGAGGACAGTGAGAATAAAATTGGGGAGCAAAACTACGCGTTTACACGTAACGACACACAAGATTTACGTGATGTTGTGCCTGTGGTCCAGCCTCGCAGTACTTCGCCAAGGGACAATTCCTGTGCGATACCTTGGACAACAGCCATATAATGTCCAGACTCGATGAAGGCTTCGTCCTCGCATAGAATCGTAGCGTCGATTTCAGCACTTTGTGGCTCCCAAACCTGAGCGCATTGTTACTGCTAGGTTGGCATGTACAGCGTATACTGCATGTTCGAACAATAAATTGACGTGAGAATAAAAATTTCGCACCAAATTCGCCGTGACCGAATACTCAACAGGTGGTTGGTGTTGCATGCGCTTCTGCATCTCAGCCATTTCAGCTTGCATCTGCCGGATCATTGTCTGTTCGACTGTCAATTCCCCCTCTTGCTCGGACGAGCTGGTTACAGTTGTGGTCGTTGGTGCCGTAGTGTTTAATTGATGTTGCTCTTGTTGTTGCTGGTCTGTTTGAACTAGCGATGTTGCTGTTGCTGCCTGCATCGACACGGGTTTACAAATAGTGAAATTTTGTACGATAGAACTCATTAGAAACTAACCATTTGCGTTTCTTCCTCGACTTTCTGCTGTTGCACCTGTTCGTGCTGCTCCATTTTATGCAGCATTCGTTGTTCAGCCACGGTCGTTTCAGCAGCTTGCTCGATAAGCCCCTGAAGTCAGGCTGATTTTGCGACAGACACGCAGAGCAAACAAAACTGACTTCACAACCGATAACACCAAGATAACTTGTGGCAATCATACAAAAGCACATTAAAACTACGTATGCCTTTTACAAAGACACAGTACCACACAGTTAGACAACCAACTAGGCACATGAGCACCTGAGATCCAACTGCAACATCGCTACTAACATTAATAGAAGCGTTATTCTTCTACAACTACCTGTTCTTTTACCGTTGTCATCGTCATGTCGTGGTGTGTTTCGGTGACGAGCATTTGAGCCATTGTTTCCGGAGGTTCTTCCATCAAAGCGCCACTGTCCGTGCGAAACACCTATGTGAGTTCAACAGCAATACCGTGAGTTATCGAGAAACAAGGGAAGTATAGAGCGGTAAAACAGCATGTAAGCAATGTGTCAGTGGAGAACAGAAAGGACCACAGTGAGAAACCACGATCTTGCAACATCAACGTTAACGTTCGCGAATCACAGAAACTCGGATTTAGCGTTACTGGTTTGCAAATATTCAAACTGCGCTAAATGCGTAAATGGGTAAAAACCAACCCGAAACAAACAAAATAACGACTGTAAAGCTGGAGCAAAGGCTACAACGAACGTACGCACCTGATTCCTGGTGCTCTTATTCCTTTCTTGTGCTTGCTCGAGCGCAACATCTTCCACTTGCACCGGCTGTGCCGATTGCTGGTGATGCTGTTCGTGGTGTGGGCGTGGTGGCGCAACGGGTGGTGGTCCAAACTCGGTTTGGATGATTTGCTAAGTATGAGAGATGATATAAATTTCTTGCTTAGTTTCATAAAGCAGTACGTCGTCGATCACACAACAGAATTACATCAGTCTTACGTTGCAGTGGAAAGGACGATAACAAAAGTAAAGAAGCAGCGGCTCAAAATAAGGTATACAGTATAATTGAGCAATGACCTGCTGCATGGTAAGTGCGTTAGTTTCTCGCCGAAGTGACTCGATTTGCTGTTCCATGCGCTCAAACTGTTGAAGCACGGTGAAGGCTTTCATATCACGCGTCTCATCAATGCGAGTTCCACTCTCGTCGTCCGGTTCAATGTTCACGTGTTCAATTTCGGCCTCATTCTCGAGTTCAGGCTCGTCTTCACTCAGTAAACGCCGACTAAAATCGAAAACAGGCTTCGCGCTTTCAGTGGTCGTCGTTGTGTCCCGCAAATGGCCGTCAGCAGCACGTATGGCTGGGCCAACCACTTGTTCGGCCACACGTTCAGCCAACTGTGATAGCTGGTCCATGGTATGAATGGCGTCCGGCGAATTTTCGCCGTGCTCTTCAAATGATGCTTCCTGCAGTGGCTCAAGTGCTGGCCTACCAGTATAGGAACGCGGTTGCGTGGATTGGTGATTGTTAGTTTGCGGTTCACGCGAGAGCTGCAACATTGATTTTAGATCGAATTAGTCATAATCACATATCGCATGGAAAATAATTAAAGTGCGAGTAAACCGGTTGCTCGGGCGTAATGCGACAAGTGAGAATTAGTGTGCGGAAAAAAGCCTTGGTATCAAAAAGCCCAAAATGGGCTGTCATAGTCATGCTGCGGCAAGTTTACTTAACGAACCTGGATCCTCTGGTCGTGTTCCACAACATGCATATCTGATTCATGGTCATGAACCACGATGCGAGGTGGAGGTGTCGGTGGTTCATCGTAGGTGGTCGTAGTCACTTTAGCTATTTTGGTCGGTGAATGACGCTCAATCGGATATGGTCCAGCAGCAGAGTCGGAAGGTGGTGTACTTCCAAAGGAGGCCGATTCCTGTTGAGTTATTGTTGTCTGACGCACCTCTTGAGCATGAGTGATCATGGTTTGATGTACCATTGAGCTCGTCTGTTGGATTTGTGTCACGCCCGGATGCACGCGAACTGACTCTGCGTCGATCTTGATTGTCGAATGACCGTTTACGTCGTCCGCCGCACCAAGTCCGAAAGCGGCCGCGTTGCTGGAGGCAGTGGTTGAACTACTGAAGCTTTGCTGCAGCATAGATTCTTGGCGCATGGTTCCAAGGTCAACAGTGGATGGCACTTCCACTATGGTTGGAAGGCTGAAAAAAGGTAATCGAGCAGCTGAAGAATTTAAGCACAAACTGTGAGGTAAACGTACGTCTGGTGTGGCTTTTCGTGACCAGTCGACTGTTGCTGATGACGTTGTTGACTGGCTTGTAGCATCTGGCCAAGAGCACTAAGAGAGGCCGCGACGAGCGGCTGAGCGAAGGACAGTACCGTTTGAGCGTGATGCACAATGCGATGCATGGGCCCATCTTCACTGCTATCATCTGGCTCGCTGCTGCCTGAAACATTATGTTTGATATCAAACTTGGTGATCGGATCGGATCTGACTCGGTAGTCACATCACATCAATGTGATCGGACTAGGCAGTCAGATCACATCAATGTGATCGGATGTGACTAGATAGTCACATCGCTGTAATCTAACTACATAGGTAGTCCCATGCTGTGATGTGATCGGATCGGATCTGTCTTGCCCACAAACAACCGTCGCACGCGCGGCCTAAAGATTGTTTTTAAATAAAACACCAATCTCTGCAACATCACCCAGCAGGCCATGTGTGTCTATGGCAGTGTGTTGTAGGCGAGGCGGCACCGGTTGCACACTGAGTGTGTCACACACAGAGCACACAAACAAAGACGCACATGGCTAGCTGGATGATGTTATAACGGGTGTATTATATAAAAACAATGTTATGCTGCAGCAACATAACGCAAGTCCAGGTGATTGCCTCTATTGGTGGGCAAGTCAGATCAGATCACATCAAGGGATGGGACTACCGCTCTACCAAGTCACATCACATCAATGTGACTACCTAGTCAGATCCGATCCGATTACCAAGTTTGATATCGACCTATGGTCAATATGACAAACTTCGCCATGATCAATATGACCAAGTTTCTACGCAAACAACACTGACGAACTAACCGGCTGGTCGTTGCTTGAGTCTCTGCTGCTTCTTGTTCTCTTCTAGCATGTAAAAGAACACCCCGACCACGGCTACGGCACCCAGGGCGACCACGAACTGCCAGAATGTTACAATGACCTCCTCTTCATCTTCACACGGACCCCAGACATTCGGGTCAAACACGAAGTTGGGACTTCGCGGGTCGTTCGGGTCATCTGTGACACGACCGGAGGAAGTCCCAGGTTGATTGACGCCACTAACACCAGGCTGCGAGGCATCGACGCATGGAAACATGCTGGCCGTTCTGAAACATGCAAAGTGTTGATTCGTCGAGATAAGAAATTCTTACACAACTGGTGACTGACACAAAATAGATAATAGGTTTCTCACCTTGTTGAACTTGTGGCTCGATTCAGTGGTTCTTTGTATCTCAACTGAATAAGTAGATGAGAAGGTATGGAAACACGCGAGTAGCTATTGTTGTCTAGCAATTATCCTTCTGGAGGGCACACGCGGTCAAAACAGCTAGCCGACTTTTGTACAAGGTTAGGTGATCGTTGTCTGATAAACGTTTGATCGCCGTCAACGTGTATGGCTGTGATTTTAGCAAAAGAAGCATACAGTTTCAGTCTGCAGTCAGCCCACGCAATCTGACTATTCAACGTCTTACTACTTTGTACTACAGGGGAAGCGCAGGCCAGGAAGAGACCGATTCGTTCAAAAAAGTGAAAACCACAAGCAGCGACGCTTTGGAACTAAGGCACGAACCAACACGTCGTTGTCGTTTTCAGGTCGCTAACGCACATAAACTAAGCAGCGCCCGCATTAGCGCACATATGAACAGCAAGACACAACACTTTTGGTAAAGGAATTGGCGCTGCTGGTGTCGGAACGGATAGGAACCAAAACACAGGCCTGGCTTCTGGATGAGATACTCTTTGCTCCGTACGTTCAAGTTTACACGCCAGCTGCATACATACATACGTGGCTGAAAGGTATGCATAACCAATGCACTGGTTTGTGTTGTAAAGAATGTCTTAAAGCACTTCAGCATCTGGCTTATTCTAACTGCCCACAACTCAGCAGGCCTCAGTCAGCTGTATGTACATTTAGGTTTCGCTGCATAAGCGTATGTGCAGCAGGACGACTGTGAGAGCCTTCCTCAAATGCAACACCGCCGGTGGTGCAACACGGGCACAAAATCCTAACGCATACTGCTGCGGCTCAGGCCTAACTTGTTTTGAAGCGGGATGCTCTGGAAGTGGAAAGTCGAAACGAGAAGCAGCGCAACCAAGGCCAGACAAACTTTTGCGTCTAGTGCACTCTATCTCTCTCTCTCTCTCTACTCTACCTATATGTCGTGCACGTGTCGTTGAACAAAATTGTGCCGTTACACTTCAACTTGTAGCTTGCGCATCCCTGGGCAAGGCACAACATGCGAAAAAATGCATTCATTCAGCGCAAGCTCTGTCATAGCTGAATACGCAATTGGCGGTATTAGCTATCTTGTCTCATATTAGTGTAAACATGTGCTGAATTCCCACAACCCATTGTTATAGCTGCAGGAAGATTGAGCTATTAGGGGTGGGGGCTCGGGGCACACAGTTAGCAGCTTTTGGACCGCTCGTATGTATGTATAAGTTGTGAGCCGCCAGGAATCGTGCGTCGCATTGCAATTTACAAGTTGCAGCTCGTAAGCGCTTGCCGCACGCGCACTGAAATTGCGACACCTATGAATGCTACATGTATGCCGTATGTTGGCTTTGTTGCGGCTCCCAGACCCAGAAAGTAAAGTGCGATGTAGCTTGCCGACGGTGTGAAACTTGGTACATTATGTAATGTGTACCGTGCTGTGGGACCTGCGGGTGGGCCCTTTTTGTTATTGCGCAGCCCTCTTATAACTCGACAACGCCAGGTGAAACATTGCTGTATAGTGACACAATTAGCACATGAAGTTTCATCACCCCAACCATAATTTTTCTCCATTATCGAGCAGTGACGATCAACAAACAAAAATTGTGGCATTCGAGTTTTGAACTTTCATCGCTGGTCTAGTGGTCGAGTATTCATCGTGCAATGTCCTGTTATCGCGCACTTGACGCATATGTATATTTCTGCAATACACCCATATTTTACACAAACGTACATGGATATCTTACACGTAACATGTGACTTTCCCAAAAAAAACTACAGCGCATGCGCACTCTTCTCAGATTTACACGCACGGATATGCGGAAAGTGACATCAGCCCAATAGATCACGTACGGTGAAACACGGTCAAGGTGACTATCAGAGCATGTGTGACGAGAACGTTTCACAAAGAAAAGATCTCTTAACAGCATGCCTGACTGGCTGGCTGGCACGATGAAAATACAAGTGCATTGATATCCACGTGTCGTCGACTAACCATCACTATCGCACGCATTCATTGACAACAAGTAAAATTTCTATCAGATCTTTTTCCTTTTTAAAAACTTCTATTAGTATACCGATAAGCCAGTTTAATTGTGACTCATTCAAACGTAGTGTCACTCACCAAGCAACCTTATGACTGCAAACATCATTATATGCAGCATGCAGTTTCCAATCCAAATGCACATTTGATTTGAAAGGATTGTCTGTGAACTCTCCTTTTATTCTCTACTATACCTCCGTAATCCAATCACACCCACTTTTCCGCGTGAGGGAGTTTCAAAACTTATTTTTGACGCGCAAATAAGCACACATGAGTGTTGGTCACTCAATATCAATTGACGCCACGCACGCGAACATATCCTCTTGGAATGAGTTAGGACATGATTCCACGCATTTGATCCATTCGACACAGATTTACAATATTGTTATTGTCGCACTTTTGCATAATTTTTGGACTCGATACACCAATGACAACACAAAGTTTGTCTTCTGACGCGATCTTGAGGTCCGGCCAACTCTCAAAGACCTGAAGCAAACAATGTCGCCCTCGCACAAACATGTCGAATTGAAAAGTTGACGAAAAATTGACACCATTTTCAGCCGTTGTACATACATACGTATGTCATTGTGTCTGTCGACCACGTTACTCTCTCGCTCTCTCTCTCTCCTTCAGCAACAGCCATTGTTATGCCAGGAAAATCTCGGGTGTTACCCAGCGATGTGATATCATGTCAAGTACATGCATCACGTCTGGGACGCCGAAAGTCAACTGGCATGCCTGGTCGGCGAAACTATTCATAAATGATTGCGACAAGATCTTATTCAAATAAAAACTAGTATGACACCGAAAATTTTGGCAAATGTCCATTTCGAACTTGCCTCATGTACGCGCGAAATTTTGTCTCATGTCCACATTATTGCCTCATGAAACAATCTGACATGTCGTCTCGTCGCACATGACGCAAAGCAGACTCAACCTGCGCATGTATACGTAAGACACATGATAGTAGGATAGATTACTTTGCACTACACACGATAGTAACATTCAACACGTGTAAATCCGATCGATTTCATACGTGTCGTAAGTATAAATTAATGTGAATTTCAGTGAACGTCAAAAAATTGTCTAGGCGTTCACCTGGTGTTACGTTTATCCTCCGCAAACACACGTTTTCCCATTACTCCATGTTGACACGCCAGCCATAACTTGTACTTCTTTGAAAGGGCATAATCTCATATGCGACAATGGATCTTTTCCAGACCGTTTAAAGGCACTGAGGTACAACCACTCATCAAACAGTAGCATAGGACTTGACGTCGGATAGAGGGGTTGCAATGTACATAAACACCGATCGACGTCATAAGACATCTTAATGAACAATGGATCGCACTCGCAGCTCAATCCTTTGCCCAGATGACAGCTTGAAATTTCATAATGCACCGCCTGCGCATATTAACTTACATACGTTCGTTCATTATGTGGGCATATTCAAGTCAACATCATCCAAAACCAGTCCGCGTTGTCATTAATCGTATTTATATGCCGCTAACGCATCGTAACAATGTAATTAAACGCAAAAAGGCAAAATACGTCTATTTTTGTTGATCAACAAAGAGATCAAAAAGTTTCGCCTAGTTTTTATGTTCTCTCACGCTTCATTATACGAAATCCTTTTGCAAGGTGCTACGTGAAAAGTCACTGCCCGCAAATATTTTATATTTCCTAATTTCACTAATGCGTATCTATCGGATCAATTTCGATGAGATGCATTCGCAACACTGCATGTTACAGTATTATCGAAATTCAGATCCTTCTTTAGGTTGCAGTTTGTTCAATCAAACACTTGATATGGAGTCTCACCATCTAATATTGCTGGTCGCAGCCCTTGCGTCTTATCTGGCAATCAGTAACGGTGAGCAACGCGAGAAACGCCAGGCAAACTCTGGTCGAGTTTGGTCGAACTCGGGACTGTGGAATGATCTGGGCATACCGCGCTTCTGGGAACAACACCAAGATGGACCGTATGGCGTTGTCATTCGTGGCTGGAGATTTGCAAAATGTGGTACGTGTTTTCAAGATTTCAGTATTGCTTTATTGCTTTCATGATAATAGCTCAATGGTTTTTCAGCATCGGAGCAATGGACCGATTACAAAATCGACATTACTGCGCTTACAATTTGGCCGCAATATCCACGATTCCCGGGTCCTATTTTCTACAATATAACTGGAACAGTCAAAGAGGAGCTGCCAGGTTTGGGTGTGCACTTATTTAGATTCTAGAACCAGAATTAGAATCATTGACTCATTTATGCACATCCAGCAACCGTCTTTTAGAAGAAGGCATCGAGCTCGAGATTGAAGTCCGCCAGCTAATGCAGACGAAATCCGGTCAGACGCTCTGGCAAGTGATTCCATGCCAGGGATGGGATTTGCTCACTGGTTGCGAAGGCGTTGGATCATGGTTAACGCAGTCAGCTATACGCGTAATATTGCACCAATTTGTTGACTCATAATCGAACGTGATTTGCAGCCGTTACTGTGACGTAATGGATCAATGTAAGAAAACAGTGAAGACCGGGTATCGACACGCAACGGAAGAGAAGGCAAAGGACTTCCTCAAGAATCCTAACAAGATTTGTCCACCGCCCGTTGGCACGTGGACAATGCAGTTTAGCAAAACGTACAATGTGGAAGAGATCCCCAAGGGCATTTTTGGTCCGCTGCAGTCGGTATGTTGACGTTATAAGATTTAGTTTATCTCGTCCCAGTTTATGAATAGTTCAATTAGTCCCTTAGTCTTTCGAGTTGCCACTGACATGTTAAACTCGGAACAACCAAACACGGATGTGCTGTTGCAGAACCAATATTGGATGACGTACACGTTCACGGATGGACGTGGGGGAAAACTGGCTTGTGCCCGTGTCTGGCTCGACATTTGTAAATACCACCTGTACGATCCGCAACAGAAATGTCTACGTGACCCTAACGCACTCAGAAATTTCCTCAGCAAGCTCAGTCAGCAGACTTCAGAGTTGAGGGACCGCGGTTAACCTCTACCATTCTCGTCCAGCACTGGTATTATCCACCTGTTGTCGTTATGTATGTTTGATTTGTATATAGTTTGATGGTGATCTGAACACAAGTTGGCGACTCCAGAACGGCATGTAAATTGAGAACCTTGTGGTATGTAGCTAATTTGTGGTTGCCGTCTTTTTTAATGCACACACCACGCACCAGACTACTATGGCTATGTCAACTCATTTCGGGCCTAAATCTCGAATGTACAGTATCCTGGCCTATCTGCTGGTATTCTTATGAAGTGCAAATGCAAATGTATTTGTATTGTCATTTCTGCATGCCAACAATACTTGGATGATCTCTTCATTCCACTGATTATATCAAACTTTTCACCAATTTTTCAAAAAAAAGTAAAATTACACTCCTATCACAAAACTTCCTTCCTGTTATGCATGCCACGCAGACCTGGCGCGCCGCAAACAACCCACGAATGAATGCACAGATGCACAAACCACCAAAAAATAAAAAGATTGATCATAGTTGCACAAGTAATTTACTTGGTTTTCATTATGTTGTCAATGCGAGCACAGATTTGCTCAATTGCTTGATTACGATTAGAAAGAGTAAGCTGAAAGGAAGCGCGGTTTCGATCAGGATCAATATTGATAGCGTGTTTCACAATTTGTAGGTGTTGCTGTACATTAGTTTTGTTGGGTACGGTGGCCAGCAGGAATGCACGACGGTTTGGTGAGTGCAGCCAATCCAGGAACAAATTACAGAAATGGGTGCTGTAGCTTTCCATTTTGCCCAGCTCATCAAGCACCAGTATGTCAACATCGTCAATATTGCTGCAACAAAAAACACAAATGTCGTAAAAACAGTGCGCGCTTAGCTGCGGCGGAGCAGTGTACGTTTTCTGATCATTCATCTACCGGAGTTTTCCACTTAACCCCCCCCCCCCGAATAGAGCCCTCGCGGGCTCTAAGTGAAAAACATTCCACTTGAAGCCCCCGATAGCTCTAATTGGATTTACCTTTTCTCGAACAATGCAAAAAATCACCTTTTTACCCAGTGGCGGCAATGGCAAACGTGCCAAACTCAACTCGGTAGATTAGCGACCGAAATATCGTACTTTTCCTTTTTCCGTCGTTTTCTGGGCGTTTACCATGTTTGGGTGGAGATGGACTCACAGCCAGACCACGTTGAAATATACTCGATGAACGTTAAAATGGTGTTCTGCGAAGCCTCAGTCACCAAGTTTACAGAAACCTAATTCCACTAACAGCCCCCGGGGCCCTGTTCCGTTTTGTTTGGTCTGAGGGCCCGTTTCAAAACCAATTTCCACTGAGAGCCCCAGGGGTTTTAAGTGGAAACTCCGCTAAGTTCCATGAACTTAGAAGAACATCAGGCAACCGAAATCAACGACTGGAAGAACAGTTGATAAAATCTCGTCCATTTATCACCTTCACTGCTAACACATGAAGGCGGTCATCCCATACTACTCAATCAGAATCTATTATTTATTTTATTGATTTATGAATGGGAACGTTGGCGCATCCGAAAAATGTCAGACAGATCACAGAGAAAAGTCCACCTTTATCGGCACCTTTTACTCTCCAAGTTTTTTGATGAAATCAGACACTCACCTGAACGGTGGAAGTGCGACACGTTCGAAATCTTGCACGGTCACGCTGTACTTGCCAACTTTTGGGCCATTAGCTGATGGTGCTGTGCTGGCCAGGGAGGCCGATAAGCCATCCGGCAGGGAGACCACCTGAACAAATAAGAAATAAACACACAGAGCGATATCAAACTTGGTGATCGGATCGGATGTGATCTGCCATAGTTGGTTTATTGCTCTAATGACGCATAAAACCATGCACGTAAATTAGTGATAGAAGCACAGTTACAAGACCAGGTGGGACAATTACGGAAATAAAAATAGTTACAACACTGGTTATAACAAAACCACAGCAAATAAAAGCTACAAAAAGCGCCAAGGAGAGAGAAAGATCGTGATCTTTCTCTCTCCTTGGCGTGATCTGCCTTGGTCACGTGACTTTTTTGAACGAACGATATTTGGAAATTTAGTGACGCCACTAATTTCATCCAGCGTTAAAGATGTCCCCCGACAAAAAATAAATAACTATTAAGCTGGACGAAATTACTGGCTCCAATGCAAGAATCACGCGCCACAAAGGCAAGTCACATCCGATCAACAAGTTTGATGTTGACCCTAGTCTTTGTATAGTAGTTGCATCAACGAAACCCGACATTTTCGGTCACTACGAAGTCATTGTGCAGTGGTATTGGTCGCACAATGACTTTATAAGAATTGGTCAATTTTTTTTCCTGAATCGTAAAGCAGGAAAGTGACGGGGCAATGACGTTGCGTTGCGCGATCACACGCAAAACACGTAGTAAAGAGAATGTTTCAAACCTGCGGCAACGTGGTTGATCTGTTAGATTATTTTCAGCTGAAAATGTTTTGTGAGAATCACAAATAGCACAGTAGTTAAGAGTGATGAACGTGAAAATCAGGATTGATTTTGATGAATTCTTATATGGTCATTGTGCGACCAATACCAGACCAACGGCTGCTTCTGGCTTCAAATGTTGTCAAAAAATAAGCACAGCCCATATGGAGTTTTGCCTGTCATTACCAAAACGAAATCACAATAAAACATCACAAAAGTGGACTAACCTTAAACCCGGATCTCCGACCAGTGTGATCCCTGGTTTCTTCGGTGTAGAAGCCACCGATTCGATAGCTGGGTCGTTCACGTTGCAACCAGTCACAAACAGACTTGATCAACGTCGTCTTACCGACGCCCGGCGGCCCGGTGACCACAAGTTGGTGCACTTGACTGCTCATTGCTACAAGAAACACAAGGTATGACAGATTTAGACACTGAGCACACGGACACAACATGCACACTACAGAAAAGGTACACAAGATAAAGCAGTGCAATCGCTCGCAATACCAAGCTGGACAGATCAATAATCACATGACCAATCACTGGGATCAAAACTTTTATTGCAGTTGTATTCACAGGTGCATCACGAAACATCATCAAGAATATTAATCATAATCCTTCAGAAAAACACACAAGGTGAACCAAGCAGAATAAGTTCTGACGAACCGATGGAACAGAACAGCAAAAACCAAATAGGTATTTCATTCAAACGATTGTTGACACAAACACCGGGCTATGCTTGCATTTACTTCAAACACACATTGCATTTCGTCAAGCCTAATTTTGACAACTTGACTTATTACACAACCCCAAACACAGCACAATGCAATAGCAATGATACACATCGAATTTCTACAAATAGTACACATGGTGAAAAACGCCATCGGACAGTGAAAACCAACAAAATATCTCGCATTTACATGGTGCGCTGAATTACGAATGATTATACACACAAGGGACAGATGAGACACAACAAAGCGCTGCAACAACCCCTGCATCTACACGCCGTATGTACGTTAGTTTTAAAATGCTCTGCTGATTGACTGCACAACAAACCGCAACATTTCGCTCTCGACAGATATGCAGGCCGATGTTTATAGCACGTGACGTGACGTTACAATGATCGACACACAATCAATCCCAGACTTAGCCATGCTTGTTCGTTCAAATGTTTAAATGATTCGCCAAAATTGGCCCTTCCTCTTCTCCACTGTATTCTGCTTCTGCATGCGTATATACAGCAAAAGTCATACTGACCACAAACAGCACAATTGAGCGTCTGCTAATAAAATAATTATCTCGAGTTTGCAGAAAAACGGATTTTGCTTGTACATTAACAGCAATACAAACTGTAGCTCAACACAGCCCAGAAAGACTACTAACACAGTGCAAACAGAGACCTAGAACAACGTTAAACCTTTCAGGTAAATTCTGTATCGAATTTTACAGTGAACCACGCTGACAGAACAATAAAAACTATCGAGCCTGCAAGCAAAGTTGAACAGGAAAATAGTACCGGATGAAGCAAAAATTGGCTCGCTAGAGAGACCAGATACAATTCAAATAAAGCGAACAACATACACATCTGATACTTACACATTTTTGTTATTTTGAACGACTATCACTGTGACGACACAAACACACACAAAAAGCGTCCAGGCATGCCTGTTAGCAACCTAAGTCAGTCTGAAGTTAGCTCCGTGCCAAATTACAGATCATCAAACCAACGTTTGAGAAGCTACCTTCAGCTTGAATCATATTTTCTACAACAGCATGTTTTTTTACCATTTTACGTTTGATTATCTCACCAGAACAGTGATTCAACCCGCTACAGGACGTTATTATACACCAACATGTTGTGTCGTATTCGAATACGTCTTCCGGTTACTCGTCCTTTGACTTTCCGGACACGGACGGCTGATTGTCCGCCGGGCCGAGACCGGGAGATCGTCGACCGCCGGTGCTTCCAGCCGAACTAGCGATCGCAGCGAAATCCGACGTCATCGTCTCGGCCGTGGTGTAGCTGCTGAGCAGACCGGCCTCGACCGGCTCCATGCACGACGGACATTGGAACTTGCGTTGCAGCCAATCGTCAATGCACTGCAACATTACGCACATGAAGTTTGTTTCATTGGATACAAAAGTGTGGGTGCACAAACTGCGGAAGATATAGAACTACGAATATTCAAATACCTGAACGTGATAGGAATGCATACAGGGTAGAAACCGAATACGATCGCCCTCCTCCATCTCAACCATGCAGATTATACATCTGAATTGAATGAAATAAGGTTTGTCGACAAATCACTGTTGCAAAATTGTCAAGCAACTTGATCGCGACCAACTCGGAATCTCCTTTGCCACCTTCGACATAGACGTCGGTTGGCAAATGTTGTATAAGTGTCAAGCGTCTGGCAAGCGCGATTTGTTGCTCTTCGCTCATCATTACGTCTTGCGCTGACGATTGTTCGTATGCGATATGTTGACGCGTGGATGACGACTGGAAATGTGAACGACAATGAATCAAAAGCTTTCATGAAATTCAGGTGCCATCGCAGGCACCCAGAAATTGACATCTGGTACGTAGCCAAGCCAGCCGTAGTAGGATCTGTGAGTCCATGTCAATAGCAGGCACAAAAATTGAAGCGTGGTCCGTTGTTTTGGCCCTAATTTAGGGCCTAGACAACTTTTCGGCACCAACAAATCAGAAGCTCAGGCGCCTCTATGACACAGAGACTGTGGCACGCAGTTTTATTTGAAATAAAACCCGTGTTGAAACTATTTACCAGACACAGACTCCATTCACGCATAGTGGTCTATATTTGGGGAACCCAATTTAGAAATGATCTCAAACGTTACACGCAGACAGGTCCAGATGCCACTGCATTCTCACAACACATACAAAGAACAACCAACACAGAACATGCCTGAGGTTGTCTGGCCACATCGGTTTGATTGTTTCTCCTTCGATGTCGCTGTCGCGGACGCGATTGTGCACCGGGCTGCAATTTCCGCAAAAATGGGTTGGACCTTGGTGAAAGTAGGCGATGGATGCGCGACCAGCAACTATACTGCCATAAAGAACCGTTTTTTATTTGTCGTGGAAAAAACGTTTTTTTTCCTAAAAAAACGTTTTTCTTCAAATATTTTTTCAGTACTTAAGACGTAATTTCGAAAAATATAACAATTTCAGTGCAAAATTTGTTCGAAGTGACGAGAGTGCTCTTGAACCGTGTTGAAGTCAGTCGAAAACACTTGGTTTACACGCTTTTTGGCCCATTTTGGGCCGGTTAATTTTTGTGCTCGAGCCAATTTTTCACTGAAATCGAAAAACTCATCGGTTTTGCATTACAATTGTTTGGAAAAATTGGAATAAAGTACCGTTATTTTTCCGATCAAAAACCGAAAAGGTACCCACGGAAAAATAAATGGAAAAATATTCGGGTCTCGGGAAAAAAACGGTTCTTTTTCGAAAAAACCGTTTTTTTGGCCTGCCAGTATACCAGCAACAACAACAACAATCAACCAACCGACAATAAGTGTTGATCATCTGAATCATGTGCTGCATCTTCGTCGTGCGAATGTCGCGGAGTAGAATCACCAGACGTGTTTTGAGTGTGCAGAGGTAAACAGTTGCCTGGAAGGATAAAACGAGCTGAACGCACTGCCAGTGTAGTTCCTGGTCCGGAGGGGGAACAGGCAGAACCCCTTTTTTTCGGAGGGGGAACAGACGTACCCACCTGGGGGGAGGACCCAAATTTGGAGAAAAGTTATTTTTTGAGGTCGAAAATTTGACTCATTTTCCCCCTTTTTGGAAAAAATCTCAATAAAAGGGTATTTTGGCGATTTTTGACGATATTGACCTAAAATCACTCATTTTATGCGTAAAAATGCCTATTTTAGGCAAAAATTGGGGGAGTAGACGTACCCGGAAGGGGAACAGGGGGGCAGGCGTGCCATGGAGGGGGAACAGACGTACCCGAGGGGGACCCCTCCCCCCAGGAGCTACACTGCGCACTGAGTGAGTGAAAGGTGCCTTCGTTTTGTATTTTTGGTCCACTTGACAAAGCGCTAAAAAACGGGCATTTTCGGTGATTAGTATGGTAAGTATTCAAAAAACGGACTATTGCGGAATAGTTTTCGTCCGATTTATCGCCCTTGGGGTTTGTGTGAGGTAAGTAAGGTGAGTGGGTAACCCCAACGCCCCACCACTACTATGCGTCCAAATTCATCTATCTATTGTCACAACAGCGGAACTTCCCACTTAATCCCTGAAACCACTAAAAAACAGCACATCTTCACGAACTAGGAGATCAATTTTTATCGATTCCAAGATTTTTGACCAAGGTCATTTATAATCTACCGATCATCGTCAACATATTCCGGGTCCCCAATAGGGTTAGAGGTCGGGGGGTACCCGACACCCGACATCTGGAAGTACCCGACACCCGACACCCGACATCTCAGAAAAAAAGCCGACACCCGACACCCGACAGTTGCAAAAAAAAACCCGACACCCGACATCTAGTTTTTGAAAAAAACCCGACACCCGACACCTGTTTTTGGACCAAAAACAGGCAAATTTTTGCTCATTTGCATCATGAGTGCAATTTTTTGGCTCAAGTTACTGAATTCAAGTATTTTCACACGAAATAAACACCAAAATGTCACATTCTGCGTCTTCGGAAACATTTGGTTCGAAGAAAAGTTTTTCTCAAAATTCTTCTCTCAGCAATACTGATGTTTTGAACCGTAAGTGTCGGGTGTCGGCTGTCGGGTCCGAAAAAACCCGACACCCGACATCTGGGGGTACCCGACACCCGACACCTACACTTTTTTGGCACCCGACATCTCTCTAACCCTAGTCCCCAATCCCGATCAGTGTTAGGAACGGGCAAGATTCACTGCTGTTACATTATTAGAAGCGGTACCAGGGTTTATTTTTTCAAAATGGGCTAGTAGCATAAAGCTAGGAAAGTGAAAAATTTAGTAGCTTTTTTCTGCTGAAATGCCAATTTACTAGCTTTTGTGGCCCAAATATAAAAATTTAGTAGCTTTTACGCTCTAAATTTGAAAATTTACTAGCTTTTCAAAAAAATTTAGTAGCTGATAAGCTACTAAATTTGGTTAAAAAAATCCATGAGCGGTACTCAGGAGGGGGAACATACTGCACCGGATTCAGAGAGGAGGGATGCTGTACCACACAGTGTACTTCCTGGTCCGGCGAGGCGGTTAGTGTACCTGCCCATTTTTTCGGAGCGGCGGTTAGTGACTGGGGAGAAGAGGAAGACCCAAATCCAGGAAAAAGTCATTTCTTGAGGTCGAATATTTGACCTATTTTGCCCGTTTTAGGAAAAAAATCCTCCATAAGGGATGCGAGAGCATTGTGTAACTGTTGTATTTAGCAAATTATTGAAAAAAATTAATTTGGACTAATGTCTACGCCTAGGTTTTAAAAGGGTATTATGGCGACTTTTGACAATATTGACCTAAAGAACACCCATTTTAGGCCTAAAAATGCCTATTGTAGGCAGTGTAGTTCCTGGGGGAGGGGAGTCCCCCTAAGGTACATTAATTTCCCTAATTTTTGCCCAAAATTGACATTTTTAGGCCTAAAATGGGTGACTTTAAGGTCAATGTTGTTAAAAGTCGCCAAAATACCCATTTTGTGAAGAATATTTTCTAAAAAGGGACAAGAATAGGTTAAATCTCAAAAAGTGGCTTTTTCCTGAATTTGGGTCTTCCCCCCTTCGCCCCGGGTGGTACACTAATTTCCCCTCGCATAAGTAGGGAGGTACATTAATTTCCACACTGGTACTAGAGCCGATGGCCTGGGGAGAGGGTTTGGTTTCTGGGTGACATTTTTTAATGCTTTCATTGTGTGGAATCGTGTGAACTGTGAAACCGTTGTATTTGCGCAATTTTGGGCGTTAGGAGGTAAAATACCGATTTTACACTAATTTTGGCCATTTTGGTCAAGAATTTGCACTTTTTGGGGCAAAACCGGGGATGCCTACTGCACCAGGCAAGGGGGAATACTTAATGGCCTGGGCCTACCCCCGCCCCCCAGCTCCAACACTGATCCCAATCTATCGACCGCCAACGAGCTGGCCAGGCATCAATATGTACTACAGGGCAGGCAAATGGTTGCAACAAGGTACCCTTGAGGGGATGGATCCAGACGGTTGCAAGGTACCCCCTACCCAGCCTCGGGAAGGTTGCAAGGTACCTCTGAAGTCCGAAAAAAGGTGTTTTTTTGCATGCATTATACTGCAAAATTGGCCAAAAAATAGGTATTTTTGCATTTTGGCTCAAAATTTGCCTAAAATACCTATTATATGGATTTTTGGGGTTTTGAGGTTGGAGGGATCGGCGTCGGTCATGTAGACCGACACCGACACCGACGCTTTTTTGGAAAGTGGTACCGGCACCGACGAAAAAACACGCCGACACCGACACCGACAGTTCAAATTTTCCCGACACCGACTTTGACGGTTTTTTTCGCCGAAAATTTGTAATTTCAGCCCAAAGTTTGTACTTTTGGCGCGTTATTGAGATTTAGAGCGTTATTAGAGAGCATAGAATTTCACTCAAGAAAACTGCGCATTTCGGAAATTTCCCTGCGCACTTCTTTCAGATAACTCAAAATATCAAAAGTTTTCATAACAGTGGTTTTGGTTGATGTGCGGTGGTGTGCTGTGCTGCTATTCGTAGGGGCTTGGACAACAGTGCTGTGGCTGGGGGGGTGGGGGTCCCCCCCAATGGTACCTTACCCGCCCCGCCCTGGTACCCTACCCGCCCCGATTTTTACCCCCAAAATGCCCATTTTTCGGTCAAAAATGCCCAAATTTCGACCGAAAACCGTAAAAAGTGCAAAAAATCGCGATATATGCACTTTTTAGTACATAAAAACAGACACCCGAAAAAACTTGTGTTGTCACCACCCTACCCGCCCCGAAAAATCTCCCCCCCCCCCAAACTCCCAGGTACCCTACCCCCTACCCGCCCCGATTTTTTCCACCTATGTACCCTACCCGCCCCGCAAAAGTAGCCACAGCACTGTTGGACAATGAGCATAAAGTATGGTGCTCAAACTGTTAAAATCGCTTTCGCACGCGGACTAGTTGCTCCGAAAAGTTCTAAAGCTGCTCGGCTGTGAATCTGTTGTCATTTGCAACCGACATTTTTTTTAATTTCGGCCTTTTCAAGCATCAGTAGCCCATTTTTCAGCGCGCACCGCGCATCGACCAAAATTTCGTATTCCTAATGTTGACCTCAAATATATTTCGTTGTACTGAATAACGATGCAAAGATCTCTGTTGCAACAAAAGCTTTGCAAACTTTTTCATTTGGGAATGAAAATTTCAGTAAAAATTGGCTTTTTTGATACTAACGTGGGGCCAAAATGTTGCATACCGGCACTACCGACACGCAGTGTAGTTCCTGGTCCGGAGGGGGGATGGCGGACCCTCCGTTTTTTCGGAGGGGGAGATAGTGTACCGCCGAGAGGGGAAGACCCAAATAGAGGAAAAGTCACTTTTTGAGGTCGAAAATTTGACCAATTTTCACAAAAGGGTATTTTGGCGACTTTTGAGAACATTGACCCAAAAATCACACATTTTGGGCCTAAAACGCCCATTTTAGGCCTAAAAATGCCTATTTTAGGCAAAAATTGGGGGAGATAGTGTACCCGGAGGGGGAGATAGGGAGATAGCGTACCCGAGGGGGACCACCCCTCCCACCCCCCAGGAACTACACTGCCGACATCTGAGAAAAACCGACACTATTGGCCGCCGACACCGACACCGACATTAGTAGTGTCGGTGCCGACACCGACTTTTTTCCGACACCGACGCTGATCCCTATTTTTGCCTATGAAAACCACAAATTGATGGTTGCAAGGCAGTGATGTAGTTGGTCCGAGCAAGAAAGCTAGCTAGCTAGCCGGGTACCCCGATTTGGGGGGTAGAGGTCAAAAACAGCGGTATAAAAATTGGTCGAAATTATGTTAAAATAAGCCTTAAAATGCGTATTTTTGTGCACGTGTGAGAAAATTTGAACGAATTTGACCATTTTAGCCCATAAAATGGTCATTTTGGCACTAAAAACAACACTTTTTTACTTGGTGACCGGAGCAAGAAAGCTAGCTAGCCGGTTTGGGGGGTATGGGTTTCGGAGCAAGAAAGCTACCTAACAGTTGGGGGGGGTAACACCCTCCATACCCCCCAACCACATCACTGTTGCAAGGTATCCTCCCGGATGGCTGCATGCAAGGTGCCTACCCATCCCCCAAAGGGGTGGTTGCAAGGTTTCCCCGGGGAGGGGTGGTTGCAAGGTATCCTCCGGGATGGTTGCAAGGTACCTACCCTTCCCCCATCCCCCTTAGGGGGAATCTCCCCAGTCATTACATTGCTACGGTGTGGAAGAAGGTGTGTCGTTTAACAAAATGAATAACCCAACTAACCCATTATCCAATGCACACAGTTTATCCAACAAGACATAAACCCGTGTAACGTTTGGCGTGACAACCGGGAACTGGTGCTCCTTCAACCAAAACCTGTTCGATTTAACTTCGCAAAGACAAACTTCAATGGATGGAGAGCGCCGCAGCGTGCACGAGCAGCTGATAATGTTCCTGTAACATGGAATAGACGATGACTTCGGACACGAATTTGTTCTGATTTTTTGCCGGTAATCGCGTTGTTCTGTGATATTTTGAGTCACCTGTGCAAAATTACCAGCACTTAAGGAATTCTGAACGGCGAAGGCGAAACATCTACACCTCAGGCAGTTTTTGGCTTGTACACAGTGTAGTTCCTGGGGGAGGGGGTCCCCCCTCGGGTTCGTCTATCCCCCCTCCAGCTCCATGGTACGCCTGCCCCACTGTTCCCCCTCCGGGTACGTCTGCTCCCCCCAGTCTATACTACTAAAACAGGAAGACGGTATGTATGTGTGTATTTGTGTGGCCCCCTCCCCCGGAAGGGCGGACGGGTCAATTTTCACGGGTAGCTTTGGGTATGCTAACGGGTCTTCGGGGGGGGGGGGGGGTGGCCCGGCACGGCGGAGTAGCCCGGCCGTAGCCACGGGTCCCGACTAGTTTTTGCCTAAAATAGGCAAATTTAGGCCTAAAATAGGCATTCTTAAACATAAAATAAGTGATTTTCAGGTCAATGTCGTCAAAAATCGCCAAAATACCCTTTTTATTGAGAATTTTTTTCAAAAAGGGGCAAAAATGAGTAAAATTTTCGACCTCAAAAAATGACTTTTCTCCAAATTTGGGACCTCCCCCCCTTCCCCCCAGGTGGATACGTCTGTTCCCCCTCCGAAAAAAGGGGGGTACCGCCTGTTCCCCCTCCGGACCAGGAACTACACTGCTTGTACATGTTTATGGCGTAACAAACGCCACGTGTGCGTGTGTATCAGTGTAGTTCCTGGCAGTGGTGTCGTTAGGGGGGTTGGGGGTTACCCCCTGGTATGGGGTATGGGGAGTATGGGAAGTAGGTCGGGGGTATTGGGTACGGGAAATTTTTCACTTTTGGAACAAGCACCCCTAAAAATGACTTTTTTTACCCCGAGAAGTACCAAAATTGGCCATTTTACGTCCAAAAATGTCAAAAATCGCTTGCTGCGCTTGAATCAGAGGTAGAAATCGGGCCGGCCCGAACGCGGGTCGGGCCGGGCCGGGCTGGAGTTTTGGTAGGATCAGGCCGTGCCGGGCCAGACAGGCGGACACCGCCCCGGCCCGAAGCTTCTGAAGTGATTTATTTCGTTAAAAAAATACGGACTTTGTTGTCAAAACATACCACACTTTCAGACGGATTCGTCATGAAAGTAATCATTGCTTGTCTATCCGACAACTTTGTTATTGAATTGAAGGCAGTAGTTCCTGGTCCGGCGCGGCGGTTAGTGTACCAACTAAAAATGCCCATTTTAGGCCTAAAAATGCCGATTTTAGGCAAAAATTGAGGCGGTTAGTGTACCTGGCGCGGCGGTTAGTGTACTAGTGTACCTTGGTCGCGGCGGTTAGTGTACCTTAGGGGGGGACCCCCCCTCCCCCCCCCAGGAACTACACTGCCTGGGGGCTGGGGGGGAGGAAGTGGGGGGGAAGACCCAAATTCAGGAAAAAGTCACTTTTTGAGGTAGAAAATTTGACCGATTTTTACCCCTTTTTCGAAAAATTCTCAATAAAACGGGTATTTGGCGACTTTTGACATCATTGACCTAAAAATCACCCATTTTTGGCCTAAAAATGCAAGAGGAGTTAAAAATCTTTGGAAAATCATCCACGCCTATAAAAGGCAGAAAACGGCGTTTTGAGGCCAGCCGCTTCAGATTACGTTTAAGCCCAAGCCCAAGAAGCCTAGGCGTAGGCCTAAGCCTAAGCCTAACGACGATTGTCTCGGTGGTGTTTGGTAAACATTTTTAGATGGCAATCTCCAAAATTTCGGACTTAGAAAAATTTTCATCAAACCCTCACATGGTATCAGGGTGATACCATACATACGTAGGAAGTTATACGGTACCTCACTTACGTAGGTACTTGTGTGGCACCGAGTATACGTCGGTACTTGCATGGTACCCAACATACGTATGTACCTACATGGTACCCAACATACATACGTGTCTACATGGTACTCAACATACGTAGGTACATACGCGGTGCTGTGTCATCACTGTGTACGTATTAATAGGAGAGCACAACGTACACACATAGGTACCTATATGCATAGGTGCGTCCATACACAGAAGGTACCCAACATACATACCCAACCACACTAGCTGGTACCAACTATGCAGGGTACCCCACGAAAGAATATGTCCGAAGGCTGATACTATGTATATTTTACAGGGTACCCAACATGTTTGAACCTGTTTTGTTGGCGTCATTGCAAAGTTATGTTCCTTGTGCAGGTATGCGTGTGTGAAAGGTGACGCTGGCACGTACCTTGTGTAAACAAACATGTGATTCATGTATAAAGCGTGTGGCGGAGCGTATTGGGGTAGTACCCCTAGCGCCGGCTTGGTGGCGTTTTGAGGCCAGCCGCTTAGATTTACGTTTAAGCCCAAGCCCAAGAAGCCTAGGCGTAGGCCTAAGCCTAAGCCTAACGACGATTGTCTCGGTGGTGTTTGGTAAACATTTTTAGATGGCAATCTCCAAAATTTCGGACTTAGAAAAATTTTCCATCAAACCCTCACATGGTATCAGGGTGATACCATACATACGTAGGAAGTTATACGGTACCTCACTTACGTAGGTACTTGTGTGGCACCGAGTATACGTCGGTACTTGCATGGTACCCAACATACGTATGTACCTACATGGTACCCAACATACATACGTGTCTACATGGTACTCAACATACGTAGGTACATACGCGGTGCTGTGTCATCACTGTGTACGTATTAATAGGAGAGCACAACGTACACACATAGGTACATATATGCATAGGTGCGTCCATACACAGAAGGTACCCAACATACATACCCAACCAAGCCAGCACTCCGGGTTCTCCCCCAATACGCTCCGCCACACGCTTTATACATGAATCACATGTTTGTTTACACAAGGTCCCGGCCAGGCGTCACCTTTCACACACGCATACCTGCACAAGGAACATAACTTTGCAATGAGCGCCAACAAAACAGGTTCAAACATGTTGGGTACCCTGTAAATATCTACATAGTCTAGGCCTTAGGACACTTTCTTTCGTGGGGTACCCTGCATAGTTGGTACCGGCTTCGTGTGGTTGGGTGTGTATGTTGGGTACCTTCTGTGTATGGACGCACCTATGCATATAGGTACCTATGTGTGTACGTTGTGCTCTCCTATTCATGGGGTACAGTGGTGACACGGGGGGGCGCACATACCTACGTATGTTGAGTGCCACCTAGACACGTATGTATGTTGGGTACAGTGTAGGTACATACGTATGTTGGGTACCATGCAAGTACCTACGTATACTGGGTGCCACACAAGTACCTACGTAAGTGAGGTACCGTCTCACTTTTTAGCATATGGTGAGCTATAGCCCTGATACCATGTGAGGGTTTGATGAAAATTTTTCTAAGTCCGAAATTTTGGAGATTGCCATCTAAAAATGTT